>JBAMBP010001937.1:0-38732 GCA_037044515.1 Phortica magna
GCACCTCCGCTCAGCACCGGCGTGTGGTCACAATTGCTGCCGCGCCGCCCCTGGGCCACACCTGGAGGCACGCCGACCGAGCACAGCTGCTGGACGACATGGACGCTCGAGTGCGGCGGCGCGTCCTTGCCGTGCACCTCGAGGAACGCCATGGTGGACGAGTCCCGCGAGAGGTCGCTGCGGCCGGCAACGCAGGATAGCAAGAAGGGCGCGCGCAGCATTGCCTGAGGGATCTGACCGGGGACACCGACTTCGCTGCCCTCGACACCGTCGTCCTTGCCGCAGAGCAGCTGCAGTGAGAGCGGGACGCAGTCCTGCACGTGTCCGCTGGACACACGCAGTGTGCCGGCGAAAATAAAAGGAAAGAGTCGGCCGTGCATCCGCCGCAGGGCCTCGTCCAGGTCGGTGGGCGCCTCGTCGTCCGCGGCGGCCGCGTCGACCTCCGCCTCCGCCGCGTGCGGGGGCGAGGGCTCCCACGGGACCGGCGGCACCGCTGTGGTGGCCTCCACGGCGAGCAGCATGCTCCGCGGGTCGCAGGCGGCGCCGTCCTCGGAGGCCGGCGGCGCGGAGCGGTCGAAGGACGCGGAGGTGGATGACGTGGGGGACGAAAACGACAGAGGAGGACGAGGAAGGCGAGGACTGTGCCGACATCGGGCAGGGGGTGTCCTGGTCGTTCTGCCTGACGCGGGAGTGGAAGTGCCTGCGGACCAGCGGGACCGCGAGGAAGCGGGCCGCGCAGAGCAGCTGGTTGGCGAGCAGCAGACGCTGCTTGTTCCGCAGGTAGCGCTGCGCCGCCTCTGTGCACCGCCGCCCGCCCGTCATCGCCTCCGCCGCCGCCTGCCCCACGGGGGAGGCCGGCCCGTTGATGGGGCACGCCGCCAGCTCGGCGGCCGCGGTCTCGGCGACCTTGACAAAAGCGTCACTCGAGGCAAGGGAGGCGGCCCGGGCGAGACGCTGAAGCTGCTCAACCTCAGCAATGGTGTCTTTTACGCCGCCGTTACGGGACATGGCAGAGAGGAGGGAGGGAGCGAACGGGAGAGAGTTGAATATACAGAGCAATATGTCGTAATTACCTCGAATAAGGAAATAACCAAAAAAAAAAGTAAGAAATGAGGAGGAGAAGAATACCGTTAGGACTAGCAAGTTGTGATGAAAAAAAAGAAGAAAAAAAAGTTATTTTGAACAAATCCTACAGTGGTTAAGCGTACGCACACAGTAAATATACAGACGAAGAGGTTTTGCAAAAGTAAGAGATGGAGAGAAGGGGATGGGTCAAAGTGATAAAAGAAGCTGATCTGCGAAGTAGGACACAACATTTTTATTCTTATACATACGCATTCTGTACAACATGATAATAATCACACGACAACACCAACAAAAGGTTTAGTGTTTTTTTTCCCCCGTGCAAAAAACAATAGATTTCAAAGTAGTACACACAATTTTGTGAGCCTAACGCTTTATCGTGATTCGTAGGGGGCAGTCAAATGATAAGTTGAAATATAAAAATATAATGAGATGTTGTATCTAGTGACAATAGAAAGCGCAAACAGTGAGCCGCTGTGTGGTCGTGCCACACAGGTGTATGTGAATGTGGCACGCCAACGACGGGGAAAGGTGGGATTTTCCTTTTTATTTATGGAGTCTAACTTCTCCAGTGTTACGGAATAAACTGGAAGATTTGGGAAGAAGGGAAAGTGGATCAGACGAAACAAGAAATGAACATTTCGGTACGTGCCAGCCAGCCGACCGCCTACTCGTCATCGCTGCTGGAGGAGTCGCCGCCGCCGGGCAGCGCGCTGAGGCGCCTGACCTGGGCAATGTCCTCCTGGCGCCCGGCGCGGCGGTCCTGCTCCTCCTCGGGGTCGGCGTCGGGGTGCGCGGGCCGCTCCTGCGCCGCGGCTTGTGTGCCCGGCTTCGTCTGCCCGGCTCGGCGTCCGGCGGTGATGATCTCGGGGCTGCCGCCGCCGCTCGCGGCGTGGGCCTTGACTGGCTTCGGCTCGAAGCTGGCGCGCATCGGCGGCGCGTGGCCCTGCCGCCCGTCAGCCGGTTGCTGCTGCTGCTGCTGCGGGTGCTTCGCGTTGGTCGGCACGGCGTACGCGGCCGCCACGCGGTTGTCGCCGCCGAGCTTTGCCTCAAAGCGCGCCAGCTCTGCCTGCGCCTCCTCGCGCTCAGCGACCTTGTTGGCGCGCGTCTGCGCGTCGCTGACACCGGCGTGCGACTCGTCGGCGTAGGTGCCGACCAGCATCGGGTCATTCACGATGGTGTGGCTCGCCGAGCTGACGGGGGCGTGTCCGCCGCCTTGCCGAGGTGCTGCCTTGGGAGGCATTGTTGTAGCTAACCCAAAAGAGGAGCGTTGAACTTAATATATATTACTCTCTTTACCCTAATGGACTCTTTTCCTCAGAAGGTTCCGTTCAGATATAAGAAAGGTTAAGAGAGAAGTGCAAAAAAAAAAAAAACAGCTTTGCAAGGTGGTTAAGAAAGTGCGGTGTGAGGTGGTGGAAACTACGTCATGACACACAAGGAGTAGACAGCGAGAAAAGAAACAACACATTCGAGACAACATCACAGGAGGACCGAATGGGTGGCGAACATATACCCGGCTCCGCGTACAAAAGCGCTGACCGATGCTTTAAAGCGTTTTGAAGTATCAGGAACAAGAATAGCGTAGCAGTAGTAGGAAATCAAAAACAAAGAGGGTTACTTGCACAATGCTCACTACAAAGAGACTAGCAGGCATGTTGTGTGCGGCGCTCCTGGAGCCACTCGTACAGGGTGACAAAATCGTAGAAGCGAATCAGCGGGCCCATCAGCACGCCGTCCGCAGGGTTCCTAACCTCCCACTCCGCCCCTCCGGCTGTGTCGTCGACCTCGGACAGACCGCGCTGGAGAGCGAGGCCGACTGGCCGGAAGGCAGCGTGTTGCAAGGCACTCGAGGGAAAGAAGGCAACCGTGCGCAGAGTCTCGAGCGCCGAGTGCGGCGCGCGGGTGCGGTGGTGACGGGGGATAAAGAACACCAGGGAGGGGCAGTCGTGCGTGTGTCCCCGGGCGGCCAGGTGCGACTGCTGGATCAGCAGCTGCAAAGCACGTACGGCGGAGGAGAGCGGAAGAACAGCCTCAAAGGACGGAGAGGGTGCGAAGGTGCCGTCCACTGCGGCGACGCCTTCGACACTCTCGTCTGATGTGCGGCTGTGAAGCACAAGTGCGTTCCACCATTCAGCGAGCAGTGACACGGTGTCGTCGTCGGCGGCGGCGGCGGCAGGCGGCGGTGGGGCGGCGGGAGGAGTCTGGACGAGCGGCGGCTCCACGTTATCCGCCGAGGCAGGCGCCACAAGGTATGGATGCGAAAGGCACGCCTCGCCTCCGCGGGCTTCCTCCCTGGGCGTGCCGTGCCGTGAGCAGGCATGCTGAATCGACGGACGCCGCGGCGCTGGTGGGTTGTGATGCCCAGCATTGGAGGATAGGTGCCCGGAAAACGGGAATTCACTGACCGAGGGAGATCTAAGACGGCGCGGACGGCATTCCTCTACTTTTGCCACCGCTGGAACAGCTCTCGTTTCCTTGTGAGCCGACTTGTCGTCGCTCCCGACGCCGTCTCGTATAGGTCCTCCTCAACTGCCTCCAACAATTTCTCCAGCTGCGTTTGGCCTTTGTCGTTGGCGAACTGCGCACGAGGGTTTGCAGGAAGAGGCGACGAAGGTCCCTCACTTGGCTCGAGCGGGGGGCGCTCTCGAGAGTTGAGGGCAGAATATGACGACACAATGTCGCTGACCTCGCCCACACTCCCCGCACTGTCATTTTGTCTTCGCTGCCCGCCAGGAGCTGCCACATCTGGATTTTTTGTGTCCGCCTGCTCACCCTCCTCGTCTTCGCTGTCTGGCGATGCAAAGTCAGCAACAGAGGGCCACACTCCCGAGGCCTTAGAGGCCGCGCTGGGGACACCACTGGCGGGGGCAGCATCGAGCAGGACAACGTGCTCCTGTAGTACTGTGGTGTCTTGCTGCTCTGCAGTGTCGATCGACGGCGGATGCACCGGGGCCTCCTTTGTCTTGACAGACGGGCGAGAGATACTGCGGTGTGCGCGTTCAGGAGTGGCGAGCCGCAACGTGGAAGGTCTGCACTGTACAGCCTGCGGCTCGGATGGCGTCTGCGCTCTCGTCCTTCACATGTGTCACCTCATCCTGCCTCAAGCAGTCTGAGAGTTTTGTGGGGAGCTGCTGACCACGATCTCCCCCAGCACGCTACGGTCCGCAGCGGGCCTGAAGGCTGTGGTGCGGCCCGCACTGCCTGTGGCGGATCCATCTCAGAGTGGAGACACCTCGGCGCGTTCTTCTGCCATACGGGAAGACTCTGCGGAAATGTAAGGCATGAAGGTGCACTCCTTCTGGGCTCGCTGCTTGGTTGCCTCGGCCTGCAGCTCTCGCATCTCCTCAATTCGCTCGGCGTCGCTGCGCTTCGTGGGCCGCCTGGCGCGCCAGAAATGCACGGGTAAGACGTCCCGATTGAGACCGCGAAGGACACTCGTCTTCCTTCTCCTTTGGCTCTTCCTGGTGCTCCCTTTGCCCTGTGTCGCCGCGATATCGAGAAGCCACAGTGATAAGCTCGCCTTCACCGTCGCGGCGCGGAATTCCCGGATTAACTCGTGGGGTGAAACTAGGGCGCAAAAAAGTCTTCGTCAGCTTCGTCCATCACTCTACGACGAGTTCTGGTCTGAGACTCGTCAGGGTAAGCAAGGCGCTTTACCATGCGCTCGGTGTCCTCGGCCGTTAGCCGCACGCCGCCATGCCCGGCACCGCTGGTAGTGCTGGGCTGCGCTTTCGAGTCCTCGACACCCAGGGAGCGTGCGCAGCTGCCCGTCGCTGACTGACTGCGTGTGTCCGCAGCGCTGCCGGTTCTCTGCGTAGCTCGCCTTCGCGCAAGCAAGTCAGCGTCCGTGCGCTCGAGAAACGTTGAGGGGCGAACTGCCGGAGAGGGTTTCCGCTTTCTGGCCCTTTCGGCCTTCTGCTGGTCAGGCTCCTTTGCGGCGTCGACAACAGGCCCTGCAGGCGGTTGCGTTTCGGCTCGTTCACGGTATTGCTTGGCTAGCTGTGCGGAGCGAGGAGACAAGACATGCTGACGGGAGCCCAGGCCTTCTTCCTTCGCCGCTAAGTTTTCGAGATGAATCTCACGTTTTTTCATTTTCCGCGCAAGCCATTCCTCTTGCCGCGTGTTGAAGTCCTGCAGCTCAGCAATGTCGATCTTGCCGCACCGCAACTGTGAGTCTCTGTCAGTGGCCTCGGCAGTCTCGAGGTGCGCCAGCTTTTCCGCTGCCAGGTCGGCGAGCTTCTCGTCGCGTCTGCAGCGCCCAGACGTCTTGCCGCCGCACAAAGTCGTCTGTTACGGCGTTCACGGGCCGCGTGCATCCGTGTCACCGCGGGATCGTCGTCGTCCCGGACGAGCGACGCGAGAAGATAGGAGCCGCCGTGCGCTGCTGCTGCGACGGGGAAGCGCTGACTGCTCACGCCGCACGACATCCCGCGTGGTGCAGCCGACAGTACCGCGCCGCCATCCGCGTCGCACAAGTCGCTACGCGTCACGACGGCGTCGGCTGGAACAATGGGGCTCGGCGACAGGGCTACAGCGGCGGCGCGCGGGCCGCCTGCCCCGCAGTCGCCACCCCAAAGCAGCTCCGCCGGAGCGGCGGTGCCGGCACGTGACAGCGGCTGCGGCTGTGCGACTGCCTGTCATGCAGGGGCCGGCACGCGAAGAGGTCCAGATAGTACGGACCGCGCTGCTCATTCGACCTCGGTCGTACTTGTCACTATTTTTACCGCTTCTATTACACAGGTATAGAAAGCGAAAGGAGTACGAGAGGAGAGTCGATGATATAGGAGAGGAGTGTGCATTCGAGGAGATTGTGATCGACAGATAGTACATGAGCGGTGTCGCATTGTAAGCACCGGCACAAGCCGTCTCAAAGACGCATGCAGTGATGCAAGGGCACTGCCGCCGTATTATACCTGAGCAAGGATACCGAACATCATGTGAATACTGACTGAAGTGCTCGACATGTGTGCTCGTCGATCCGGTGAAAATATTACGCTCGGATAAGCAACATACGCAGAGGTGATTGCGCCTGAGAAAAAGAAAGGCAAATTGGAAGCAAAAACACGAGAAAAGAAGAGGAAGAAAAAATACAGCGAAAAAAAACGCATCAGTGCAACAAGACTGAAAAAAAAGGAAAACCACGCAACGCTTGTATACAAGACGTGTAGCAACGACACAATGGCATAATAAGCCCGATGTCGAAGGGAAAAGCTGTCCATCAACAAGACAACAAGAAAAATAAATACAGAAAAACAAGGAAGGTCGGCAGCAACGAAGCACCTCTTGCAGCTACCTACAAGACGCGGATGTGTAGTACAGCAGCACACGAGCTACCGCTGTCCTGGAGTAACACCAGCCACACGTCCCCACACCTCCACCTGGCGCGGGATCTCGCGCAGCACGGCGGCGGCGAGCTCCGCAGGATTGCGCCTCTCGTACTCGTTGAAGGGGACAAACTGCACCAGATCACGGCGGCATTTGGCACCTCGCCGGTCCTGGAGCGCCTTGGTGTCGCCGTCCAGCTGCTCCATGGAGGAGAAGTCCGCGCTGCCGACGCCGATGATAATGATGGACAGCGGCGCGTCGTCGGCGGCGACGATGCAGTCCATGGTGTCCTGCATGTCGGTGATGGCGCCGTCGGTGAGGATCATGCAGGATGGTGTACACCCCGCGCGACTGCCGCGCGCCTTGCGCCACGGCGCTGATGGTCGGCGCGAAGTTGGTGGGCCCGCTGAAGCGCAGCTGCGGCAGCAGTCCCGCGTAGGTGTCCACCACCGCCTGCATCCCGCTCAGGTACGCGTTGGCGGGGTTGCCGTTGAGCGGGAAGAAGTGGCTGGTGCCTTGCGTGAAGGGCGCCACGGCGCCGAAGCCGTAGGCGGGGAACTGGCGGTCGCTGTCGTACTCCTGCACGACGTCCGACACGGCGAGCATCGCGCGGATGTAGTTGTTCGGCCGCACGGGGTCGTAGAAGTGCAGCGAGCGCGGGTCGTTCTGCGGGCCGTTGGATCCGGTGAAGTCGACGCTGAACACCATGTTGACCTGCATTCCCCCCTGCAGGAATTCCGGGAACGTCGCGACCGGCACAAAGTCGCACTTGTCAATGGCAATAAAGCCGAAGGATCTTCTTACCCTTTTCCTCGATTATGAGTTCGTACTCGCTGCCCTTGTTGTTCAGAAGCTGCTCAACCGACACGTCGAAGCCGCCCATCGATTCAGAGGACATCTTGTCCTTATCGAAGCAATCGAAACGGATGTTCCGACTGACGAGGTCGCCACCGCAGAGGTCAACGATGTCCAGCGCTGCCGTCGGCTTCCACTGTGGGTTCAGCGTCTTGTCGATGACCTCGCTGGCATACACGCGGCTGCACTGACCGTTGGGGAGCCGGCGCGAGATGTGGAAGAACGGATCCGACTTTCCGAAGAGGTCCATCTTCTTGAGGTCGCGGCCGCGCACGGTCAGCGACACCGTGCCGCGCTTGCTCCCCACCATGACAGCCGAGATGGTCACGGTGCCCTTCACGCTGAGCGGCAGCGTGAGGACGGAGTTTCTTGCCGTCATCAGCGCACCCATCGTGAACTCCGCGTTGCCTAGTGCGTCGTCGCCGTCCTTGGTGTCCTTGTCCCAAAGCTCCACAGTGAACTCTTGCTTCATCTCAAAGAAGTAGTCGACCGTGATGCAGGTCTTGAACTCGGGATTGAGGTTGTTCTTGATGACCTCCGTCTTACCCACAAGACTTTTGGTCCCCTTGACGAAGAGCTTCAGAAAGGGGTCACTTTTGCTGAAGGTGTCCTCGTCCTTCAAATTAGTACATTTAAAAAACAGTTGAGCGGGAGCAGAAACATTGGCCATTTTGGATGATCCGCTGCCAGCGGAACCTGTACTTTGGGAGTGTGTTTATGTTTGAATAGAATAATAATAAAAAAGCGTTTGGTGATTTGTAGTTGGTTTCCTATGGAAAATATAGGTATGCGAAACTGACGGTATAACGGGGTGGTATTGAAGTTGAAGGAAATCAATTCGAATAGGCGGCTTACGAGAGTATCCCCCATCAATTCTTTTTTAAACTTTCAAAACGCAAACTTTTCATTCACCTGGTCAAGGTTGGTGATGATGTGATGTCATCGTCTACAGCTACTTCGTTAACATTAGCAACAGATAACCTGTTCCTGGAAATAACGGGCGGCGAAATGCATTGTAGTTGTTGTTGTTGGAAATGCTATACAAACACAGTGAACAACAATAACCTTATATTTTCTGGTTTTGTGGAGGTGAAAATAAAAAAGGGAGAACAAAGAAAGACGAAACTACACGACACAGTACAGGAGGCAGACACATGTGTCGATAGGTCTGCGTATAAGAGAGATGAATCGTAGTACGAAGTATTCTGATAAATTAGGAGTAATAATTATAATGCGGAAGATGAATACAACATATATTTATAAGCAAACCACAGCGTGAATGGCGTTAGAAGAAGAAGCAACAACAAAAATAAAAAAATGTAAACCAGAAAAATGCAAGGCAACGTTACGCAGAAAATTTAATAGAGTAAGAGAATCAAAGAAAAGAGATAACATAGAGATCAAACAGTTTACGAAGAACAACGGAAGCAAAAACCGGGATAGAAAAAAGAAGAAAAATAAAAGCACCCAACTACAGTGTGAAATCACATTTTTACTTTACGTTAGCCGGTGTGGTGCCGCTGATTCGGCCCCACACCTCCACCTGACGCGGGATCTCCTCCAGCACAGCAGCGGCCAGAAGTTCGGGCGGCTTTCCCTCAAAGGCATTGAAGGGGACAAACTGCACCAGATCGCGGCGTGTCGATGCGGCCGCGACGATCTCGCAAAGGTTCATCGTCACCGTCGAGCCGCTCCATGGAGGAGAAGTCCGCGCTGCCCACACCGATGATGATGATGGACAGCGGCGCGTCGTCGGCGGCGACGATGCAGTCCATGGTGTCCTGCATGTCGGTGATGGCGCCGTCGGTGAGGATCAGCAGGATGGTGTACACCCCGCGCGACTGCCGCGCGCCTTGCGCCACGGCGCTGATGCTCGGCGCGAAGTTGGTGGGCCCGCTGAAGCGCAGCTGCGGCAGCAGTCCCGCGTAGGTGTCCACCACCGCCTGCATCCCGCTCAGGTACGCGTTGGCGGGGTTGCCGTTGAGCGGGAAGAAGTGGCTGGTGCCTTGCGTGAAGGGCGCCACGGCGCCGAAGCCGTAGGCGGGGAACTGCCGGTCGCTGTCGTACTCCTGCACGACGTCCGACACGGCGAGCATCGCGCGGATGTAGTTGTTCGGCCGCACGGGGTCGTAGAAGTGCAGCGAGCGCGGGTCGTTCTGCGGGCCGTTGGATCCGGTGAAGTCAATACTGAAGACAATATTCACTTCCATGCCAGCCTGTAGGTACTCTGGCAGCGTGTACGTTTGCGTATAGTCGCACTTGTCAACGTCAACGAACCCAAAAGATTTGTTTTTTCCCTTGGAGTTCAGAAGCATCTCACCGCCCTTGAATGTCCCATTTAGCAGGTCTTCTACTGATGTCACTGCGGTTCCCATCTTATCGGTCGACAGGGATCCCTTGTTGAATAAGCTAAAACATACGTTTTTACTGATGATGTCGCCACCGCAGAGGTCCACCAGATCCAGTGGCGGGGTTGGCTTCCACTGTGCGCTGGTTGAACTCTTTACAACCTCGGTGGTATAGATGGCACGCTCCTGTCCATTGGGAAGCAGTGCGACACACAGAGAGGTAGGGTGAAGACTTTCCGAATAGCCCCATCTTCTTGATGTCGCGGCCGCGCACGGTCAGCGACACCGTGCCGCGCTTGCTGCCCACCATGACAGCCGAGATGGTCACGGTGCCCTTGACGCTGAGCGGCAAGCGTCAGCGCTGAGTTCTTCGCCGTCATCAGCGCACCCATCGTGAACTCTGTCTTACCAAGAAAGTCATCCTTTTCTCCCTTGTCTTCGTCCCAGACCTCCAAGAGGAACTCTTGCTTCATCTCAAAATGGTATTGAACCGCAATCATCGTCTTGAACTCGGGGTTGAGGTTGTTCTTGATGACCTCTGTCTTTCCAACAGGGCTTCTGGTTCCCTTCACGAACAGTTTGATGTACGGGTCGCTTTTGCTGAAGGTGTCCATATCGGCCAGCTTGTTGCATTTGAAAAACAATTGCACTTGGGCAGTGATTGAGCTCATGCTGGCTGGCGTTGGTAGAAGTTTGGGTGTGTACGAAAAATGTGTTACTCTAATAATAACAGAAAGCAAGGCAAAACAAGAAATGTACCACAGACGTGGCTAACTATATATTCTTGAGGAAGAAAACAGGTTGCGGAATTGAAAGCAGAGAAAATAAACGGTGTAGAACATCACCACAGACAAGCAGTTTTACATACGCAAAAAACAACATTAACTAAAATTAATCGTGGTGAGCTTACAAACAAAGCGATTTGTAAACGTCAGGGTCCTCACTTCGTTAGAGCAGTAAATTTCGAGATACACATGCTAACTCGGCATTATTAACGGTACAACTCGTTGATGTATTTCGTAGTAAACACAAAAAGAATGAAGAAGGAGTCAACAAACATAAAGCAAGTAAATTACTGAATACCACCATTATTTCGTGTTGACCTAGAAGCAATATCAGTAACAACAACAAAAACACAAATGAAAGCAAGCAAGACAGATACAGAAGAGCAGCAAAAGATGATGCAAGAGTACAAAAAAACAGAGTTCCACTCTGCAGTGAGCTGACAGCGAACCATGAGACTATAAGACAATGGCAGTATTTGTGCAGAAGAATTATGACGTACGAGGTCGTACAATCACGAAAATAAGACGCCGCGGTAAAACGGCGCGTCAGAACCGCAGAGGCCTGCGGATCACTTCACGTTGGCCGGCGTGGTGCCGCTGAGTCGGCCCCACACCTCCACCTGGCGCGGGATCTCGCGCAGCACGGCGGCGGCGAGCTCCGCGGGGTTGCGCCTCTCGTACTCGTTGAAGGGCACAAACTGCACCAGGTCGCGGCGGCACGTGGTCCCTCGCCGGTCCTGCAGCGCCTTGGTGTCGCCGTCCAGCTGCTCCATGGAGGAGAAGTCCGCGCTGCCGACGCCGATGATGATGATGGACAGCGGCGCGTCGTCGGCGGCGACGATGCAGTCCATGGTGTCCTGCATGTCGGTGATGGCGCCGTCGGTGAGGATCATGCAGGATGGTGTACACCCCGCGCGACTGCCGCGCGCCCTGCGCCACGGCGCTGATGGTCGGCGCGAAGTTGGTCGGGCCGCTGAAGCGCAGCTGCGGCAGCAGCCCGCGTAGGTGTCCACCACCGCCTGCATGCCGCTCAGGTACGCGTTGGCGGGGTTGCCGTTGAGCGGGAAGAAGTGGCTGGTGCCCTGCGTGAAGGGCGCCACGGCGCCGAAGCCGTAGGCGGGGAACTGGCGGTCGCTGTCGTACTCCTGCACGACGTCCGACACCGCGAGCATCGCGCGGATGTAGTTGTTGGGCCGCACGGGGTCGTAGAAGTGCAGCGAGCGCGGGTCGTTCTGCGGCCCGTTGGACCCGGTGAAGTCGATACTGAAGACGATGTTCACTTCCATGCCAGCCTGTAGGTACTCTGGCAGCGTGTACGTTTGCGTATAGTCGCACTTGTCAATGGCGATGAAGCCGAAGGACTTCTTCTTTCCCTTCTTCTCGATGATCAGCTCATACTCTTTGCCTTTATTATTCAAGAGATCCTCGGCCGACACGTCGAAGCCACCCATGGGGTCATCTGAGAAGCGGTCTTTGTCGAAGCAATCGAAACGGATGTTACGACTGACGAGGTCGCCGCCGCAGAGGTCAACGATGTCCAGCGCCGCCGTCGGCTTCCACTGGGGGTTCAGCGTCTTGTCGATGACCTCGCTGGCATACACGCGGCTGCACTGACCGTTGGGGAGGCGGCGCGAGATGTGGAAGTACGGATCTGACTTGCCGAAGAGGTCCATCTTCTTGAGGTCGCGGCCGCGCACGGTCAGCGACACCGTGCCGCGCTTGGTGCCCACCATGACGGCCGAGATGGTCACGGTGCCCTTGACGCTGAGCGGCAGCGTTAGAACGGACTGCTTGGCCGTCATCAAGCGCACCCATCGTGAACTCCGCATTGCCAAGGAAGTCGGCGTTTTGACCCTTGTCCTGGTCCCATAGCTCAACAGTGAACTCCTGCTTCATCTCGAAGAAGTAGTCGACCGTGATACAGGTCTTGAACTCGGGGTTCAGATTGTTCTTGATGACCTCTGTCTTACCGACAAGATTTTTGGTGCCCTTGACGAAGAGCTTCAGGAAAGGGTCGCTTTTGCTGAAGGTGTCCATGTCGGCCAGATTGTTGCATTTGAAGAACAACTGCACTGGTGTGTTGATGTTGGCCATTGTCTGCTGGTGAGATACGAGGGAAAGTGTACCAATATATATCACAAATAGTTGTGACGTATCAGTTTTTCAAGTTTCACGAGGGCTGCGATGCAGATGAGGTGGCACCAGGTGTGTTTCTGAGGGGGGAGAAAAGGCTAGTAGTGACTAATGAGTTCAGCGGTGTTGTCGGATGATTTGAGCGTTCCGTCTAAGTGTGCTACAATACGGAAATAGCCGGTATCGATGTAAAGACAATGAAAGGTATGTAACGGAGGGAAACGGAGAGACCGCGGTACGCACTGTGATGCAGTTAGAAGTGTAGAATTTACGGTTACCCGCGACAGGTGCGGTCTGTACCAGCCGTAGGCGAGCCAGTTAGTTCAGTGCAGTGATGAGGCTACGAAGAACCTGACCTTAACAGGATCGCTTATCTTGCCTACATCCACGCAGTAGCAATCCCTGGAAGCCATCAGTTGCCGCACAGACAACGGCATTAAGATGTAATCAAGTCCGACAAAGTGAAAACCACTCCCGGATAACATAGAAGCAGTAACAAGGAATAATCGCTAAACATGCAATTACTGAGACAAAAACTTTAGTGCCAGTAATCACTCTCGGTGGAGTTACTAGTCATACGTAGTGTCGAAGAGCATACTATATGTGGTAAAGACGAATACAAAGAACTAGAGTCGGGCAACAATGAAGTCTAAGCTTTAGGTGGTAACATATGAAGTAGAAATTGAACGGCGACGAAAAAATGAAATGAAAGATACAGCAAGACTAGGAGTAGACACACAAAAAAAAAAGGCGGGAAAATAACAGATAATAAACCAACCAAACAAGCAAACAGAAAGAGAAGACATAAGAATAAAAGAGATACGAGGACAAAAGGCGTTGCAAAGCAGACAATTCGAGGTCGTCCGACAACGTGCAATGAGAAACGAAGAACGTTGAGACTATGCACGAAAGAATAACGGCATGTAATAGATGTGAACAGCCAGAAGAATGCGACGCAGCGGAACACGGCGCATCAGAACCGCGGGGGCCTTCAGATCACTTCACGTTAGCCGGAGTGGTGCCACTGAGTCGGCCCCACACCTCCACCTGCCGCGGGATCTCGCGCAGCACGGCGGCCGCGAGCTCGCGCAGGGTTGCTTGCCGCTCGTACTCGTTGAAGGGCACAAACTGCACGAGATCGCGCCGCGTGCACGCGGTCCGCGCCGGTCCTGCGAGCGCCTTCGTCGTCGCCGTCCAGCTGCTCCATGGAGGAGAAGTCCGCGCTGCCGACGCCGATGATGATGATGGACAGCGGCGCGTCGTCGGCGGCGACGATGCAGTCCATGGTGTCCTGCATGTCGGTGATGGCGCCGTCGGTGAGGATGAGCAGGATGGTGTACACCCCGCGCGACTGCCGCGCGCCCTGCGCCACGGCGCTGATGGTCGGCGCGAAGTTGGTGGGGCCGCTGAAGCGCAGCTGCGGCAGCACGCCCGGCGTAGGTGTCCACCACCGCCTGCATGCCGCTCAGGTACGCGTTGGCGGGGTTGCCGTTGAGCGGGAAGAAGTGGCTGGTGCCCTGCGTGAAGGGCGCCACGGCGCCGAAGCCGTAGGCGGGGAACTGGCGGTCGCTGTCGTACTCCTGCACGACGTCCGACACCGCGAGCATCGCGCGGATGTAGTTGTTGGGCCGCACGGGGTCGTAGAAGTGCAGCGAGCGCGGGTCGTTCTGCGGCCCGTTGGACCCGGTGAAGTCGATGCTGAAGACCATGTTGACCTGCCATGCCGCCCTGCAGAAACTCCGGCGAAGGTCGCAGACTCTGTCACAAAGTCGGCACTTGTCAACGACAATGAAGCCAAAGGACTTCTTCTTTCCCTTTTCTTCACGAGTATGAGTTCGTACTCGGTGCCGCTTGCTGCTAAGAAGCTGCTCGACGGACACGTCGAAGCCGCCCATCGATCTCGGAGGACATCTTGTCCTTGTCGAAGCAGTCGAAGCGGATGTTACGACTGACGATGTCGCCACCGCAAAGCGTCAACGATGTCCAGCGCCGCCGTTGGTCTTCCACTGAGGGTTCAGCGTCTTGTCGATGACCTCGCTGGCGTACACGCGGCTGCACTGCCCGTTGGGGAGGCGACGTGAGATGTGGAAGAACGGGTCAGACTTGCCGAAGAGGTCCATCTTCTTGAGGTCGCGGCCGCGCACGCGTCAGCGACAGCGTGCCGCGCTTGGTGCCCACCATGACGGCCGAGATGGTCACGGTGCCCTTGACGCTGAGCGGCAGCGTCAGGACGGACTGCCTCGCCGTCATCAGCGCGCCCATCGTGAACTCCGCCTTGCCGAGAGCGTCGTCGCCGTCCTTGTCGTCCTTGTCCCACAAGCTCCACAGCAAACTCCTGCTTCATCTCGAAGAAGTAGTCGACCGTGATGCAGGTCTTGAACTCGGGATTGAGGTTGTTCTTGATGACCTCTGTCTTACCGACAAGATTTTTGGTTCCCTTGACGAAGAGCTTCAGATAGGGGTCACTCTTGCTGAAGGTGTCCATGTCGGCCAGATTGGCTGCATTTAAAAAACAGTTGCACAGGAGCGGAAACATTGGCCATTTTTGCAGTTGATCGAGAGCAAAGACGACTGTGTAGATGGTAGTACTATTTTTTGTTTTTGAAAGTGACTGCACAGGGTGTTTGCTGTGCTGTACGGTTGCTAAGTTGTTTTTAAAAAATTTTGTCCAGTGACGCAATGTGTGAACGTAGTCATATGAAAACAGATAGAGAGAGAAGAATAAACTTCAGTGTGAAGAAACGGTCGTACGTGGAAAGATGGTGGGTGAGCGAGTTCGTGGACAACACTGTAGTGTGATGTAATGTCAATCTAATGAACCAACGTGAAGTTGATATTCAGCACAAATAGCTTACAGTGCCGTACTGTTGATGGCTGGCGTGATAATACTCAGTGCGTCTCAGTTTTCTGCCCATGTTAGGCGTTGTGAGTCAGAGCTTTATTGTGTTGGTTATCTCCACGAACCACTGCTTTTAGATTCTGATTGCTGAACGTTGTCTATTGCACCGAGAGAAAAAAGTTATTAGCAGCAGTTAATGTAAAGAAGCTGAAAAAAATAAGAAGGGGATCAAGGCTCAGAATATGTCACTGGTGTACTGCTCCTGTTTGGTAGTGACGCTGAACGCGCTGCGGATCATCTCGGCTGCGGTTGAAGTCAGAGCGTGGCGGTGCTGGCGGTGGAGCACGGTTCGCTGCACTCGTGCTGTCACTGAGGAGAAGCGTCAAGCATGTCCGCGGCGGAATCGATCAAAGTCAGCCGAGGCGCGGCCGTCAGGATTGCAGTGGCCTTCGTCTTGTCGACGGCTGCCCGACCTGCACTGCTAGTTGCCTGCGTCGTGTGCGAGCGCCTGGAGGAGACGAATGCCGAAGACGTTCATGCTGTTGATCAGCTCGGCACCGCTGTAGCCCTCGGAGGCGCTCCACAAAAGCCTCAAGCAGCGCCGTCTGCAGCTGACTCGCCCTGCTCCTGCGCATTGCCGCGCTGGCGGTCTCGCAGGCGGCCGTCGTCCCCGGCAGGGCGGGCAGAACCAGTGCTGCCAGAGGCCGCGGACGCGGTCAGCCGCCATGGCTGCGCGCGCGGTACGGTCGGGCAGCGGAACGTGCACGTGCACGTCCAGGCGACCCGAGCGCAAAAGCAGGGGGTCCAGCTGGTGTATCACGTTTGTGGCGCCAACGAAGAGAATGCGTGTCGTCTCGCTCTCGGCGTGCGCGGCGTCCAGCAGGTGCAGCAGGTGGGACACAAGCCTCGAGTCGTGAGCGCTATCGCCGCCGCTGGCGCTGTACCGGTTTCCAAAACCTGCCTGAATTTCGTCCATGAAAATAACCGCCGGACTCTTCTCGCGCGCCTGCTGGAAAAAGTCGGTCAGCTTGCGCTCGGATTCGCCAACCTCGCTTTGCAGCAGCTCGGGCAAGTTGATGTACACAAAAGACGCGTTCAGCGACGTCGCCATGGCCTTGGCCAGCAGCGTCTTGCCGGTGCCCGGCGGCCCGTAGAAGAGAATGCCCATCGCCGGCAGCACGTGGTGGCGCGCGTACTGCCGCTGGTACTGCCGCGGGAGCCTCACCAGCCGCTCGCGTATTAGGTCCTTCACCGACTCCATCCCCGCGATGGATTCAAAGGGTGTGTGCTGCACGTCAGTGTAGCCGCCCCTGCTGCAGTAGTACTCGGCTGAAATGGTGCCGGAATGGCGAAAGTGCGCCAGAATGCGTTGCGCGGTGGCAGCGGCGACCGCGACAGCTGCAGCATCTGGTGCTTTCCCGCGTTGATCCTCCGCGCTGCCAGGCTGAGTCGGCACCACTGGCGAAGTCTCTTCTTCGTCTTCTAGTTCTCCAGCGGCTGCCTCTGCAATTTCCACAAGCCCAGCGTACGTGACGCCGCCGGAGCGGTAGGCGAGTGCGCGTTCCAGCTCCTTCTGGGCCGTTACTAACACCTCGCAGACGCTCTGTGAAGAAATCCAAGCGCTCGTGCTCGTCTGGCGTCGACAGCGTGAAGATGCAATCGTAGCACTGCGCCACACAAAAGGCATGCATTTCGTGCTCTTCAATGCTGGCTAGTGAAACTATCATCGCGCGCGTGACGTGCATGGCATGCAATTCCTCCTCCGTAAAAAGTGGGGGACAGTCACGCACCACGCTGTAGTAGTCGGAAATGAACTCTGGGTGGTTCGTGAAGGAGAAGCCTGGCTGATCCGCGTCGTCGTCGCCGGTGCCTTCACGGCCGTCGGCGTCGTCACCGCCACGCGGCAAACCGCCCGCCACTGTGCCCCAGGAAGAATTCCAGGTGATCGAGCACAATCAACAGCACTGCGCGATCAGACTTCGGAGTTGGCCTCCTTGTTATCCCCCTGTGGCCTCTCGCGAGCCGCGTCCGCCACGGCGGAGCGGATCTCCCTGCGCAGTAGGGTGTGGTTCATGTCCTGCGCGCTGCGCATCGCTCGCCGCCCGCGACAGACACGGTGTCGCCACAACGAGCCGTGTCTGTGGTGCCTGTGCCGCAAACTCAGCGACAACGGACTCCACCAGTGTCGTTTTGCCGTTACCGCTGGGCCCGCAGACGAGCGCGGAGAGCGTCCGCACCGACGTGTTGAAGTAGCCGTAGCGCTGGTGCTCGGCCGGCGGCTCCGTATCGCCGCCTTGTGGGGCGCGCTCGACGCACGCCGCAGCCGGCGCTGGCGGCCGTGCCCCGGGCGTTCTGAACGACACCCAGTGCTTCATCAGCGCGAGAAGTTTGTTTTTGGCGTCGAAGAACCCCGACCGAGGCGCCGCAGCCTTGCCGCTGCCGGCGTCGCCGCGGGGGAAAGAGCTCATGCAGACGCGTGGATTGCCAGTCTCAAAGCTACTACGTTCTCTACACGTAAACGGTGAATCCTGCACCTTGAGGAAAACAACAATAGAAAGTTGAATAGAGGATTTGGGATGACAGTGTTCACGGCGAGAACCAGCCGAGGTTCAGTTCAGCAGAGAGAAAGAGAAAGAGGCAGTTATCTTTGGATATGTTCACATCCATTAGGAAGTGCGCCAAAACAATAGTGAAGTTTTAAAAATCTATATATTTGCAAGTAGTTTGGGATTCTTTTTTTTAAACGGGGGAAAATATAGCAAATCATTTCTTCCTTTTTTTTTTCGAGTGTGCGTGCGTGTAGGTGTTGATAGTGATGTGAAGGTGTTGTATGCGGTGTCCTACTGTGTTCAGCGGACGTTACTTCTATGTTTTTCATTAATCTTCTTTTCTGTTCCCGTAATCTGCGCTGCGAAAAGAATCAGCAGACAAGGCCGAAAGAAGGATTAAATGTCTCTGGTCGAGAACAGTAGTGGGTTGCCGTCGGCGTCTTCCATGCAAACCACGTCACTAATGCCGTAGATGAGACCTAAACCCCAGCGAGGCAGGGTCGTCGAGAAGGCCGTATCGCGGCTCGCGGTCCCACACGTCGGACACGGGAAGGCTCGCCATCACGCACGACGCTGTCTCCTCGCCCTGAGACGCAACGGGAACAAGGTGGAGAAAACTGTCGTCGGCTTCGGCGAACATGGCGCGACCGCGCGCAGGCGAGGCACTCAGCACGTACGGATTTGGATGGTGGCGGACACGACTGTCCACCAGAGCGCCGCCGTCCTCCTTGTCCGCGCCGCGGGCACTCTTCGCCTTGGGCCTGCGGGGCGCAGCGCCGCTCTGCTGCTCCTCGAGCGGCAGCAGCTCCAGGTCGCGCAGCGTGGTGACGGCCGCCCCGCCAAAGGCGTCCACCAGCCCCAGCACCCCGGCAGCTCCCCGCGACGGCGGCCGGGCGGCGCGCCACGGAGGTGACCATGCGGCCGGTGGGCACGACACAGACTCCCGCTCGTGGGCGCGCCGCCGCCGGTGCCCTGGCGAGTGTCGACGACGGCGACGGCGCCACGACCCTCGGCTAAGCTGGCGACGACGCGGTGGCTGTCGGGGAACGCGGCGCACGAGAGCAGCCCCGCGCGCGTCTGGTACTGGACGCTGGGCTCTGTGGCGGGAAGCTGGCGGCGGCGCTGGCGGCCGGTCGCGGTGAAGTTCCCGATCCACGGCGGCTGCGGCGCCGTCAAGGACAAGCACGGGCTCCCGTCGGGCCCGTGCGAGCGCGAGTTACAGCGCAGGTCGTACACGGCGAGCGTTCCGTCGGAGAAGCCGGCCAGGACACAGTCGCTCGATTCGCCGTACCAGTCCACGCAGGTGGCGTTGCGCACCTTCGCCGTCGTGTGGCGTCCGCGTACAGGCGGCTGTGCGACAGCAGCGTGTCCATTGCGATGTCGTTTACCGCTCGCGCGGCGCCGGAGCCGAGACGCTCGACGTCCCAGACGCACAGGGCCGATCCCGACGTCACCAGCAGCGACGTGCGCGACGCGTTGGTGCGCATGTCAAAGGGGTCGCTCTCCAGCAACTCCTCCGCGCCGCCGGCGTCGGCTGCGCTGTGGCTGCGGTCCTCGCTCGCCTGCATGACGGCGTACGGCACAAAACACAGCAGCTCCTCAACAGAGAGGCCGTGGTGGGGGGCGTCGGTGTCGGCGTCGGTCGTCGCGCCGGAGTCGTGGCCGTATACGGGAATCGACTTCCCGTCCCGGTCGTGTGATACACCAGGAAGCGTTGGAGCAGCTGTTGTGTTTTGTGTCCTTTCTGGAAGCAGAGCTGGAGGCACAAGCGGTGCGGCGACCACGAGAAGGGGGTTCCAGACACACACGCTTCCTGCCCCTTTCCACGGCCGTTCTGCTAACCGAGCTACACGAGGGGTCGCTGAGAAAGCTCAGCGTTCCCGTCACGCCCGCACTCCCGAGGTGACGGGTCTTCCGGCTCTGTGCTGCGGGCCCGTCAGTACTCCTCTGCGTATCACCAACGTCTTGGGATGGCGCGCGGAGAAGCTGGCCGTGACAAATTCGCTCTGTACCGCGTTGACGAAGAGAAACTCTCCCGCCGCGCACTCGGTAGCAGTGACGCAGCTGGTCGTCGCGGTCGACGCCCACGCTGGACAGGCGCAGACTAGTGCTGTTGGAAGCGTCAAGTAAGCACGTGTACGCACACGGGGTGGTAGTAAATAATCCGGAGCTGGGAAACGTGCGTCCGCGGAGTGTGCGAAGCCGGAAAGGGTCCAGACCCTTCTCAAGCGAGTCCACGTAACTGTTAGAGAGGGGTCGCATTTTACCGAAATGCCATACAGGAATATCGGGCAAAAACACACAGCTCCAAAGGCGGACACGAGTGAACCGTGCTGTTATCTTTATGGTGTTGTTGTTCTTGATTGGGTTTCGAAAACCTTTTCAAAAGAATCCCTTTGGTTACGCACGGAGCCGAGAGAGAGAGAGAGAGGGAGAAATGAGTTGACTTATTTATATGACTGCAGTTGATGCAAATTTGAGTAGAAATGAAAATGCAGTTAAAGAGCTAATTGCGGTTGATTCTTCGGTAAATCCAAGTAGAACCGCGCAAACATATCAATCCATTGATGCGTGCTTTCACCCCAAAAATAACAACAAAAGCAAACATGGGGAAATAAACAGAGATAATAACGTATAATTTTATTTCCAGAAAAGGAGCCTCCGTGCTTGGCAGTTGCGGCTA
The DNA here is from genome assembly GCA_037044515.1 of Phortica magna. NCBI lineage: Eukaryota > Metazoa > Arthropoda > Insecta > Diptera > Drosophilidae > Phortica > Phortica magna. Next base: position 20,604 of record JBAMBP010001937.1, read on the forward strand.
TGCGTAAGAGTACAGTGACGAAGAGCACGAAGATAAAAACCTCCCAGCATCATTGCAAAAACGTACCATGGGCGGGGCGAGAAATGTAAGGGGGGGGGGGGGAAGGGGAAGATGGTCTTCTTGAGTTGACCGTCAAAGGAAACACCTTATTTCCGTGAAGACCTGTGAAGGAGTCTGTGACTGTGAAAAAAGGAAGAATACTGTCGGGAAAGAGCTACCTAGCGAATGCCACTGGCGTGTGTCTCATGCTCCCGTGACATCCGTGTCGGTGCCGTCACCGGCGGCGTCAAGTTTGGGTGCGCTGGATGACGTTTCGCTATCAGGCCCGTTGTCTACGGCAGCCACCGCTTCCCCACGCCGGACGCGGCGACGCAACTTTTTGTAGCGTTGGCAGCCCTGCATTCGACGGCGCGACTCTGAGTAAACGGCCTTGATGCGCGCGACCTCGCGTGTGAGCCGCTCCGGGAGAATCGGCCGCGGCGACAGCCCGCTGAGCTGGAGCACCAGCGTGAGCGTCTCGCCGCGGCAGTCGATCGCGCGCTTACCGTGGCGTTGCTTGACCGTCTCGCGCCGCGAGCATCGAGAAGGCCTTGAGCAGCTGGACGGTGTTGTCGGTGTGCTTGTCGAAGACAACGTCAAACCGCGAGGCGGTCACATTGTTGACGCGCATGACGAGAATGGCGCGCCTGCACCGTGTGCCGCGCTTGCGCAGCCGCCGGATGCAGCCCAGGCTGGCGACCGCGGCTTTCTGCAGCAGCTCGGCGTCTGTGCTGAGTCGTCCGTAGCGCACCGTGAAGCTGATCTCCGTCTCGTTGTAGCCGATGCCGCGGTGGACCCTCGAGTGACTGGAGGTGAGCACCAGTCGGCGGCGCGCCTTGTCCAGCACCGTGCACTGGTTCGCCGCGTAGAAGAGCAGCCCGCGCTGCTGGTCCCGCACCTTGACCGCGTCACTGAGGTCCACCGAGCGCTCCTCGGGGAACCGCAGGCAGCCGTGGGCGGCGCTGTCCACCAGGTGGAAGGCCTCTGGCGCCAGAGCGTAGTGCAGCAGGTCGCGCTGCGCAATCACGTCCGCGCAGGTGACGATCCCAAAGACACGCCGCAGCGTCTCCGCAAAGCCAGGGGTCACTGACGGGACGTGTGCGACGGGGAACGTCGCCACAAACGACTTGGCCTGCTTCGGCGTCTTGATGAAGCGGGAGAAGGAGCGCACGCGGACGCTGGGTGTGAGGTCCTTGGCCAGCTGCTCCTTTTGCCGCTCCTCCTTGCTAGTCAGCGAGCGTCGCTTGGAGCTCGAGGCACCGCCGGAAGACTGCACACTCTTGAGGACGAGATCTCGGTAGCGTTGGTTGATTTTGCACATCAAGTTCACCTCGGCGTCGCACGCAATTTTGGCGAGAGCGGGCGTGCCCGCGACGCCGAAGCAAAGCCGCAGCTGTTGCTTGATACGCTCCATTTTCTGCACGTCCGCCGTGGCGATGCAGCGCACCACAAACCGGCGGCGCTTTTCTGCACGTGTCGCACAGCGGATGCACCCCTCTTCGCTCTCGACCGCCTCGCCGCGGCAGAGGAGATTGGCCTTGTAGTTGTCCTCGTACTCTGCGCACAGCTCCGCCATGGGCCGTGCGAGCACCTCGCGCCGCACGCGGTGGGCAATCTCCGCGACGACGCTGTCCGGCGGTGCCGCGGCGTAGAGGGAGGGCGGCTGCTCCCCCGCCACACCGTCGGCGCTCGTAGGGCATGTCGTGGTCGAAGCAGTACATGTCGCGCACCGCCTGCTCCACGTGGCTCTTGCCGGCGAAAACCAGTGGCGCCAGCTCTGCGTACGGCGACGCGTCGCAGCAGAACTCGCCTTCAAAAGGCTCAATGTACGCGGTGCAGTAGTTGTAGCGCACCAGCGCCAGTGTCGCGTGCAGCAACACCTCGCGCACTATCAGTGACAGCGCGACATCGGGCGGCGGCGAGGGCACCGCGGCGGCTGACCCACCGCGACCGACTTGACTGTCAATAAAATCGTAGAAGCCTGTGGTGACCCGTGTGGTGGAGTAGCTCAGGTCGTGACGCAGGTCGGCGAAGCGGCAGTACGATGGCTGCCGTCATGAGGGTGTCGTCGTACTCCGCGTCTGCGCGCTTCAACTGGGCGCGGGCAATACTGAAAATCCGTGACGCAGCGAAGTGGTACGTGGTTGCGTACGCCTTCAGGGAAGCGATGATTTCTCGTGAGGGTGGCTCGGTCGAAGGTGTGCAGGGGAAGAGTGACAACATCGGGAACGGTAAGGCTGCGCTGGATCTTCTCGAGAGCGGTGACGCTGACATCGACCTGACGCTTCTCCACGATGCGCTTCAGCTCCGCCTGTCGCGCGGCCCCCGCTTTGCTGGAGGCGCGAGAGCCACCAGCGCCGTCCGCAGCGTCGTCGGCGTAGGTGAAGAGCTGTGGCGCGAGGGCGAGTGCGGCGGCCGTGTCCGACGCGGCGGAGGCGGCTGTGCCGGTGCGGCCGAGTCCGGACGCTTGTTGGATGCGTTCCTTGAGCACGCGCTCCATTAGTTTGTCGGAGATGGGCGCGGTCGCCATGTCTCGCTGAATTTTTAACCGACGTTTCATGTCCCGCTCCATTCCTGTCATCTCGTCCGATGCACTACTTCGTTTTTTCATGACGTAACCCAGATTGTTCACCCCGGGTGGCCGAGTAGGGTAAGGGCTGGGCTGCTCCGACCTGCTCAGTTGGGGGTGCAACACGTCCTCGGTTTGTGCGTGGGACGACGACGTTGCATGCGCGCCGTCATCGTTGCTGTTCTCGTCAAGCTCAACGCGGGGCTGGCGCCGTGAGGGCTTACTATTTGCTTTCCCACCACGCGTTCGCTGCTTCCGCTTTTCAGTCGCTGTCGCCTGTGCGGCCTCCTTCAGTACCTGCGCAATGGCGTCCTTCTTCATGCTTTGCAGTACTCGCACGAGAGCTGCTTTAACAGTGGCTTCGCTGGGGCCTCCGTCCGTGGTTTCTCTCGCGTTTAACGATTCGTTGTCTCCGGGTTGTCTCACTGATGTGGCCCTCGGAGTGACCACGGTGGGTTTCCTTGGTCGTCCCAGGCGGGGAGGCGACGTTGCATAGTGTCTGCACGTCTGCACGTAGCACAGCTGCGCCGGGGCGGCACCCGCACGCACTGCGAGCAAACGAAGTGACCTGCCGGCCTCCTTGCCGAGTTGTGAACAGCTGCGCATGGAGTCAACTACGCAACAAGTGGTGCTAATACAAGGGAGGAAATGAAGTACAGACAATGCATGTAATGGGCAGCGCCACACTGATACAAAAAGAAAAACGTGGCGGAACCAAGGCAGCTAGTTTGTTGCGAGGGGTGTAAAGCAATAAAAGGGAGGAGAAGAAGAAGTGTTTGAAGACAAGTGATTTATTTGATCCCTGCGAAGCGGTGGGTTCAGCGAGGGAGACATATTGTGGTGACTCCAAAATCCGGTACGATTTCGAGTGGGAGCGACGAAGCAGCCAATGACAGGCGATCTTCATCCAGGAAAATCGAAGCCGGTGCAGTCCCTTGGTGGCACAACAGAAACCACGGGAAGAATACATTAGTTTCCTTCACACACTCAAACAATGCAAATCAGTGAATTTTCAGCGAGTAATCCTCTTGCAAAAGTGCAAACCGCATGACCAACTCCGAAAAGCCGACTGTGGCGGTACCGCGTGCTCGTGTTTACAGTTACTTGCACGCCCGGCGCAAAGTACAGTCACGGCAAGGAAATATGAAAAAGAAAAACTGTTACTTCTACACTCTATGATAAAGAAAAATATATACGGGGAAATAAACTAGTAAACACAAGAATGAAACAACTTCAACCCTCCCATGTCGGTTCAAACAATTATATCTATGCGCAAAGACGACAGCGTGGGTTTCGACAGCCTTGCACAATTCGTTGGCTGCTGATGATGCTAACTGAAGGGGGAGAGAAGAAGATGTATTGACGCATATTTTTTTCTTAAAAAAATACGGCAATACGCAACGGATGTGGCGCCACCCAGTGGCTGATATAACGATGTCTAATAGTAATGGCAATGAAAAAGAGTAGGCTGAGTGCATCCGGCAGTGCCTCATTTCATTTAGTGAGAGCGTGTGGATTCCAGGATCTTCTTCACCATCTCGTCCAGGTGTGCCCCCAGCCGTCTCCGCCGCGTCGGAATTCGGCTTGGCGGTGCGCGGGGCCTTCACCGGCGCTGGTGCGCTGTGCGCCGTGTGCGGGGCGCGGACGCCGTTCATCTGTTTCACCGCACGCGACAGAGCGCGGGACTGACTTTTAAGGCGAGACTCGAGATAGCGCGTGGAAGCAGCCAGCCGGTTGACGTCGTTTGCCAGGACAGTGCGGGCTGCGGTTGAGCTCCCTGCTGAAGCTTCTTCGCGGTCCGTGGCGCAGCGCTCTCGGCGACGACGAGGCGCCTCTGCAGACTGCTTGACCTGCGTGTTGAGCTGGCGCACCTTCCGGGCTTCCTTGAGCGTGGCCTTCTTCTGCTTCGCTATGCGTCGGTTCAGCACCGCGGTGGCCTTGACAGCCTGCTGTCTGGGGTGCGGCGCGGCGCGGCTTTTTGCCCTTGGCGGCCTTCTTCGTGCGACGCGAGAGACGCTTGCTCTTCTTCGCAACGGACTTGCGCGTCTTCCGGGAAGGCTTGCGAAGCTTCTTTAGCCAGCTTCCGCGCTCTCTTCTGGAAGTCTTACGCAGTTTCTTCGCCAGCCTTGCGCGACTTTCTTGGCGGCCCGGCGCGTTCGCTTTGCGGCGGCCCTGCGAACCTTTTTCCCGCGCTTGGCCTTGAGCGCGCGACGGGGAGCCGACTTCCTGACTGAGGCTCTGCTCCTGTTCGCCATCATCTCGGCGACGATAGCGTCCACATCGGCCTGGGCGACGCTGACAGGGGCGGGCGGCTTGGTGCGCGATGGGGCCGCGTGCGGTGCGGCCTTCCTGGCAGCGGCGCGCTTTGCTGGGCGAGTAGTCCCGTGCTTCGCTGGGGAGCCCTGGACCCTGCGATCTCCTTCTGCAGCTGGGAGATCTGCGCGAGGATGGCGTCGATCCTACCCGTCGCGACGCTGCGCGTCGTGCACAAGTGGTGGCTGCACGCGGCGGCAACGGCAGCGCTGCCAACAGCGGGCGACGCAAGGCGCTGCGTCGGAGAGCGGAGGTGACGAGCTGGTTCCGTATCATTATTTTTTTATTTTTGTTGTGGTTATCTGTGTATGTTGTTATGTGTTGGTGTTGCCCCAGAGTCCTTCTCAGAGGAAGGCAAGGCTGATTACTGTGTAGAGGTAACGAGCGTTCGGTGCAAGTAGTCAGAGAAGTACACAGCGGAAGATGTGGGTAATAATATTATTCACGATGACTGTGTAGCAGTAAACATTTACACCATCATAGAAGTGCGTGAAGCGGGTAGGGAACGCTGAGCATAGGTGACAGACTGCCACCGCAGCAACTTCGACGAAACGTAGAGAGAGAGAGAGATGAAAGAATAAAAGTCGCACGGACAGACGAACCCGGGTACCTCACAGAGGTTAGTCTACGAGTCCGCCGCGAACCGATGTAGACTGCGGCTTGCAACTGCTTCGACGAACGAAGAATATAACGACTATGAAGAACGCAAAATAATAATATAAAAGAAGAAATCGATATCAATATGAAACGACAGACTAAAGAGTGTTACAGTTGCGCTTACTCATTCGGTGAGTGTGCCTGACGAAGTCTTGTGTCTCGAACGGGCTGAAAACGGAAAGGGAATGAGCAACGACAAACAACAAGTAATAATGCTACAACTTTATTTGTCAAAATGGTGGATAAAACCGATAATTTGAGATAGAAGGGGTGGGGGGGAGAGAGAAGAGATAATCTATGTGTATCGAGTAAAACGAAGGACTTCCGGCTAGCTTCGTTTAGACTTGGTTTCTGTCTATCGATGAAGGAAGGCTGTGTGCACTGCGAGGAATGAAGCCAACACGACGTGGTTCCTCATTTGCCGCTGGCTGGGGTCCGTGTATAAAGTTTACCTTGTCACGGATGTGCTCCGCAGCGCGTGAAGAACTTCTTGTACGATGCAGAATGGACGGGAAGGCGGGGGGCCGCCGGCTTCAGCGCTTACGTCTACTTGCGGGCGGCGCGGTCGCGCGCAATCTGCTGCACCAGCGCCTGCTGGGTGCTGACGACGCCGGCCGCAACACGCTGCGCAGCGCGGGCCTCGGCACGCACGGCCGAGAGGTCCCGGCGCAGCTGCTGCACCTCGCTACGCCTTCTGCTTGCGGGCGGCGGCACTCTGCGCCAGACGCTTCTTGCCGGCGACAGCCGCCTTCTTGGCGGCGCGCTTGGCGCCAGTCAGCTCGCGGCGGAGCGAGGCCACGTTCTGCGCCAGCTGCTGCACCTTGCGGGCCTCGGCCTTGCGGGCACGGTCTTTGCGCGCAGCCTGCAGCTTCTTCTGCGCGGACGCGGCGCGCACGTTGCCGCGCTTGGTGACGGAGGCGCCGCGGCGCAGGGAGGCGATGACACGGCGGAGTTGGCGCAGCTTCTTGGAGGCGACGTCGGTGGTCGACTTCTTCTTGCGGTGAAGCTTCTTCTTTCCGAGCTTCTTGGAGCTCTTCTTGGACCTTCTTGGAGGACTTCTTAACCTTCTTGGAAGACTTCTTGACCTTCTTGGAGCTTCTTGACCTTCTTGACCTTCTTGACCTTCTTGGCGGCCTTCTGTCTTCAGCTTCTTGCTCGACTTCTTGGCAGACTTACGGGAGTGCGACTTCTTCTTCTTGAGAGCCTTGGAGCGGCGCGCAGAGCGCTTGCCGGCCTTGCGGACGGCGGGCACCGGCACCACAGCGCCGGGCAGACGCAGCCGTGGCCAGCGCGACGCTGCGTCGTGGCAAAGCCAGCGCGCGGGGGTCACGGTGACCGAGCGCACTCCGGTGAAGGCGGGGGTGATGGCAGCAGCCGAAAACGTGGCGGCGGCCACGCGGCGCACCGCGGAGTTCGTAAAGGACTTCTGCATGGTGGGAAATATGAACAAGAAGATGTTGTGTTCTGAGTTTTCAGTCTGCGATTGTAAGACAATATGATAGAGATGGATGTAGAGTCGGAAGTGATAAGAGTAAGAAGATGATCCAACGACAAGTTGACAACAAGATTCATTCGGAAGAACACCGCGTACCACTCTTGAGCGCGTGCGGCGTACCGCCTCTTTACCGGAAAAATCAAAAGAAAACATTGATAGCGGTACAACGCGCAGTAACGTGACAAGCTAAACTGATTGCTCGTCATTAGGTGCATACACGCAATCGCACGTGACTGTGTACAGCCGGTACTCAAATTCAACTGGTTCTGTTGACGCTTGTCACATGTTTTTTTTTTTGTGTTGTTGCTGCTGTTAAAGTTATGACCTCGTAATAGCGTCAATAATGACTGAAAAAAAAAAGGAACAAAATCGCTCCGAGCACTTTCACTTCCGGAGACATAAAACAGCGCACAACCACATGCTTGCACTTGACTTCAATACGTTTCATATCGTTTGTATTGTGTTTCTGTGGAAAACGAAAACGTAAATAAAAGGTAAAATGCAGCACCGTACAAAATAGCTGCAAAGCTATCGAGTTTCATGAGTGTGCACGTTATATAATGAAGTGTATGTCAGACACAGAAGAAGACCAGCAGCGGTGTCCTGCCGAAAAATCTATGGATTCTATAAGAGTGTTATATGTTTACAGTGTATTTTGTTTTTTGATCCTCTTGTTCGCACAGCTAGGCGTGTGTGGCTCATGACCACGACCGCAACGATCATAGGAGGGTTTCTATTGATTGGCTGTCGTGGATTGGCATTTTCTTAATTTTTTTGGTGGTCGTGTGTAAGTGTTTGTGTGAGACTAAGTGTCTTCATTTTTTTTTTTGCTTGTAGCAAAATTACAGGAAGTGGGATAGTTCCTACTCTGGTGGAACAGCTGAAACACCAACAACGAAGAAGAACAACAAGTCTACATCATACTTCTCAGGACGACATTCACTTGCGACGGAAGACCGGCTTCTTCTTGGCCGGCGCAGCAGCCTTACTCTTGGACGCGTGCGAGTGGTGTGCAGGTGCCGCCGCGGCGGCGGGCTTCTTGAAGACAGGCTTCCTGGCGTGAGTGTGGGCCGCTGACGCCGCCGGGCGACGGGGCGGCGGGGCGCTGGCCTGCACGTCCTCGTCGTCATCGTCGTCGAGGAGGTCGTCGTCGTCCTCGGCGTCCGCGGCGCTCGGCTTCGCACTGCTGCTTTTGCTCGCGACCTGCTTCGCCTCGTCCTCATCGAGCTCAATGTCGTCGTAGGCCGCGAACTCGTCATCGTCGGCGGCGGCGGCGGGCGGGCGGCAGAGGCGGGGGCAGGCTTGCGGGTCATGGAGTCGTAGTTGTCCCCGTAGTAGCGGAAGGCGGGCTTGCGCGCGGCCGCAGGCGCCGTCTTCGCGTGGCGAGGGCTGTCTGCTCCACCTCGTCCTCCTCCTCTTCCTCCTCCGCGTCGGCACGTCGCGCGTCCGGCGCCTGGCGGGTGATGTGACGAGTAGCTCGACGGGGGCGGCGTCGGGGACGGCGGCTCCGGCGTTGCCGAGACGCCGCGTGTCCTGCGAGAGCTTCTGCAGGCGAACACCCAGCAGGCGGAAGTCCTTGAAGTCGGCGAGGTGCGGCTCGAGCAGCTTGCGGCCCGCGTCGATGAGCACCTTGAGGTCGCTGGTCGGCCGCTCCAGGGAGAGGCTGTGCAGCGTCGCGTCGAAGCTGCGTGTCTTGAGCACGACGCAGAGGCGGCCGGTGCACAGGTGCTGGCGCACAATCTGCGCGTGGCACGGCTCCAGCAGCGTGCGGAACAGCTGCCAGAAGGCGGCGGAGCTGTCGAGCTCGTTGAAGGAGGTCTCCTTGCCGATGGACTGCGGGCTGTCGTGCTGGTTGTGGCCGTGGGCCGGCATCACGCCCAGGCCGCACGCCAGGTAGTGCTGGAAGGTCTTCTCCTTGAAGCAGTACGCCAGAAGGTACTTGTTCGCGAGCAGGTCGCCGCAGGTCTTGATGCCAAGCGCGTTGAGCACCATCTCCTGCGCGTAGCCGATGCCGGGGACCATGCGCAGCGGCACCGTCTGCATGTAGTCCAGGACGTCCTTGCGCGTCACCATCTTCAGCTCGTGCTGCCCGTTGGGCTTGTTGACGTTGCAGGCAATCTTGGCGAGGGCGCCAGTGGGCGCGATGCCGCCGCTGCACGTGAGCTGGGTCGCCGCGAAGACCTCCAGGCGGTACGCGGAGCAGACGTCCTGGGCGGTGAGCCCGGGGTTGGCGCGCAGGTACTCGGTGACGTCCATGGTCATCTCATCAAGTCCGAGGCTGACAAAGTTGGGGTCGTAGCGCGTCGCGATGTTCTGGATGGCGGCGGCCTCCTTCTTGTACGCCGGGAAGTCAACAGGGACAATGACCAGATCGGGGCAGAGCTTCTTGCCAATGAAGCCAGGCATGCCGCTGCGCACACCGTACTGGCGCGCGAGGTAGTTGGTCGTGGACAGCATGGTGTGGCTGCCGACGCCAAACGGCACGTCGTGCAGGCGGGGGTTCTTCTTCTCGGCGACGGCGGCGAAGAACATGTCCATGTCAACGTGGACAAATTTGCGGCCCATGTCGCGCTCCTGCTCCAGCATCTCCTCCATCGCGTCCACCTCGGCGCGGATGTCGTCCTTGGCGTCCGGGGAGAGCTCCTCGTACTTCTCGGCCTTGCGCATGCAGCTCCTGCGCGCGCTTCTGCCGCGCCTCCTCGCGCTGCTGCTCCTTGAGCGCGAACGGGCTCCCCTTGGACGCCTCCTGGATGACCTTCTCCACGTGCGCCTTGTCGACCGACTGCAGCCCAGCCTTGCTCGAGTCGAACCGCAGCTTGCCGGCCATGGCCTTCTTTGTCGCCAGCGTCACCTTGGGGGAGGCGGTGCCGGCGTTGGCGGTGGCGACCACCGTCGCCGCACGTCCTGACGGGCGTGGCGGAGGCAGCAGCGGGCACGGTCCTTTTGAACACCTTCTTGGGTGCAAGGAGAAGGAAGCTACGCAGCATGTTATTGTACAGTAATCCTCTTAATTAATATGTATATGTATGGTTCTATGTATTTGAGGGAAGCCGTCGGTGATATTTTTATTTTGTTGTTGTTGTTGTCCGTGTCGTGCAATTTGTAGTGTTACTATGCAAACGAACAGAAGTTTGGAAGGGATTTAATAGAAAGAGAAGCTGTGAGAGGAGTGAGGGAGCACTATTTACAATCTATGAATGTCGTCTCGTTCTATATGTATAAATTTAAAGAAGAACAATTAAGGGAGAAAGAGATAGCTTTAGGTACTGATTACTGATGGATATGAAAAAGGGAAGAGTGGGTGGACTTGGGGTAGTTGGCAACTGCTGTGGATGAAGTAGAATATCGACCAGCAAGTCAAGGGGTAACTATTGGCGTACTGCATGCAATTCCAGATAGTGAACATGGTAATACAAATTCGATGACAAAGCACAGCAGTTGAACGTAGAATGAAGTACATAAAAAGCAGGAGGGAAAAATCAGTCGTCTATAATGAAGACGGTATCAGGTCCCAGTCGGCTCTACCGAGAGCCGACTCTCTGCAGTCGTTTGCTCGCCGTGGTCGGTGTTCTACGAGTCCTTGTCGGGAGGCAGTTGCTCAGCGGAAGAGGATGCGATCTCAATCACCATGCGCTCGTCACCGCTGTCGTCGTTGCCAAAGTGGTGCTTTCGGGACCTGACATCTTCTGCGTCGACGAGGTCCGACGACGACGACGACGAGATTTCGATGCAGTCCGCATCGTCGTTCGGATGCCGCCGTTCGAGTCCAGGGACGAAACGGTTGCTGCGCTCCTCCCGTCTGGCGCCACCAGCACTGAAGAGACGGTCGAGAGGGCCACCCACCGGCCCGGCGCCGCCACGGTTCTGTTGCGCCTTGCACAGCTTCTGGTACTCGGCGTCGGTGATGAGGTCCTCCAGGCGGACGCCCAGTAGGCGGTAGTCGCTGAAGGCGTCGAGCAGCGGGAGCATCAGCGCGTCCATGGTGCCGCGCAGCACGTCCTCGCTCCGCGTGTACGGCACTTCCGCTGGCCGCCGCCGCTGCTCCGAGAGAAAGCTGGAAACTGTTTTGCTGTAGTTTCGCACGCGGAACGTCTTGAGCTTCGCCTTTATGCACACGCGGCCGCAGTAGAGCTCCTCCTTGACAAGTACGGAGATGCTGTCGCGCAGGTTGTGGAGCGCTATTTCATCCAGATCCGCGCGACTTGCGAGATTGTAAAACGTGCGCTCCTGCCCGACCGACTTACGCCCTGCAGTCGGACACGAAGAGGAGCCCTCGCCTCTGTCGTCGCTGGGGCCGGCGCGGCTGTTGCTGTTACTGTCCACGGCACCGGCACCGGACGACGTCGGTCGCTCTCCGAAGCCGCCGTAGAAACCGTAGCTCGCGCCCATGGCCGAGGACAGAAGGTGTGCAAAGGAGGTTTTGGGGAACAGGTAGCTCAGACGATAGCGGTCACGGTATATGTCGCCTAGGGTTTGAATCTCCAGGCCGTTAAGAATTTGCTCGCTGCTTTTACCGATCCCGGGCATCTCCCGGACCAACTGTGGAAAAAGGAAAGACTGGACCGCTGCCTTGGTGGACGGTATGGCGAGCACGTACTGACCATTGGGCTTCTTGTAATTGGACGCAATCTTCGCCAGCAGTGGCGTCGGCGCCACGCCGCCGCTGCACGAGAGCTCCGTGAGACGCAGCACGCCCGCCCTCATTTCGTCTACGATGCGGCTCGCCACCTCGTATTGCTCAGAGACCAGCGGAGGACAGTCTCCGCTTGTCAGAACACCCTCTGCACAGCCCGCGCGCAACCGCTGGAACACAATTTCCGTGAGCTCAACGGTAAACTCATCGAGGCCAAAGGACATGAAGTACCGCGCACGCACCTCTTCGGTCCTGCGTGCGCGTCGCTCTGAATCGTCGGCGTTGTCGTCCTCCTCGTCGACACCAGGAAAACGGCCGTCGCTGTCTCCCGCAGCTGATGCGTCACCCGCGGTGGCCAGCGGGTCCAGGAAGGTTTCCATGACGTAGTTCTGCACCTCCGCACTCTCCACCTTGTACAGGGAAAAGTCTACGGGGACAATGACCAGCTCGGGGCAGAGCTTCTTGCCGATGAAGCCAGGCATACCGCTGCGGACACCGTACTGGCGCGCATGGTAGTTGGTCGTGGAGAGCATCGCGGAGCTTCCCACAGCTAAAGGCAGAGGCACTTGGTAGTCCTCTGCGAGGCTGTCGCTGACCGATGATCCGCAAGGCGTTGCTTGCTCATGTTCCCACAAGCCACGCAGCTTCTGAACAACTTCTGTGAGAAGCGGAGTGGTCTGCTGCAGAAGGCTCTGTGCATACGTCTGGAGTACCGTCGGAGACTTCGGCATTCCGCTCTACGCTTCACCGCACTACTTTTCGGAACCTCCTTGTCCAAGTTCTTTCCTGCCACGAATTGGGCAAGTTGAAAGCGCAGCCGCTTTTCCTCGCACGCGGCGTAGAACATATCCATGTCAATGTGTGCGAAGATGCGAATCCACCCGCGCGGGTCAGCGTCGCCGCCGTCGACGTTTGCGTCCCCGTTCCGCTGCCATTCCGGGCGAGACGGCCGTGGGCACTGGAGGTCCTGAGGCAGTGCGCGCGCTGCTCGGGGTGGGCAGAAGAAGAGCGGATCGTTCAGCGCCTCCCGCTCCGCCTCGAGCTGCACCTCCAGTCGCATCCACGTCCTTGACGAGACTGATGTAGCTTCCCACGTCTTTGCTCAACACCGACAGTCCTGAACATCGGCGGAACCGTAGAATCTGCCGGCGGTACCGCGTTGGCGGCCCCGGGGCGGCCGTTTTCAGCGTCCACGCACACAACATCGTCGCCGTCACTCTTGGTCTCCGCTGCGTAGCGATTGTGGAGAGATACCGGTCGTGCGCCGCCTTCATTTTAACAAAGAGGAGTTCCTTCTCCTTGAGTTGTGCCACTTTGCGATTGCGTACGTCACGCTTCCGCTGCTCATTGTCGTAAAACTGAGACCCCTTTGACAGATTGTTGATGATTTCCGTCGTTTTTTCCTTGTCCACATTTGCCTAGACCCGACTTGTGGTTGTCGAACTCCATTGCACCTTGTTTCACGCTGCGTCCCCAAGTGATTTATCCTTCAGTCTTCGAGAGGGTACTGCGTGTAGAGTGGCTACAAATAAAAAAAAAAGTGATTAAGTAAGAAGGAAGCGGAAAATGAAAAACCACAGGTAAACATACAAGAGACAGTACGTGATTGTCATGAAGATTTAGAAGTAGATCATGAAAAATTCCGTCGTGTGGACGAGAGGCAAACCATAACCCACGAGACAGAGAGAATACGTACACAGGAAGCAGCACACAAGTGCATTGAGAAAATACACCGTGTATAAATACTATACGCTCCTTCTCCAGATTAAATATCATGTAATTACTTGCAGGCAAAAACTTTCCGTTATATTCTTCTGTGATGCCAACAAAACGGTATACACGGTAAAGTTTGAAAGTCACTTTCAAAAGGTGGTGAAAAAGAGAAGTGATACAGATGGGGGGGGGGGGAGGGAGAATCAAAATCTATAATTGTACAGGATAAATATGTGAGGATATCGTCGGGACACAGTCCTCATCCCTGCCGCCCAATGACCGCCTTCACATCGGCGAGAACGCGACTATGAATAATCACCACAACAAAAGGTGAGTACAACGTCGATCGTTTAGGCATCTCGGCACTGCTCTTACTCCACTGGGGCTCTGCAGCAGGTCGGTCATGCCTGCCCGGGGTCGCGAGCAGCCAGACGAGCGCGAAGATGTGCAGCACCCAGCACGCGAGGTTCATGCCGAAGCCGACGCCGTAGCTGCGGCTGCGCGCGGCGTTGATGGGCAGCATGTCGGCGGCGCTGGTGGAGCCGCAGCCGGGGTGTCCAAAGATGCCGGCGATGACGGCCCAGCTGATGAGCTGCGTCAGCAGCGTCACCGCGGCCGACCGGCAGGAAGGCGAGCAGGCGGCGGCGCAGCGACACGCGGCGGATCGGCGACGCGGCCAGGCCGAAGACGTGCACGACGGCGGTCAGCGTCAGCACGAGGTAGCCGACAAGCGATATGATGATGAAGGCCGCCCCGGCCTGCAGGCGGGTCTGCGTGCTAGTGCAAAGCCCGGTGCCGGCCTTGAAGAGCGTGGCCGGGTAGTCGTAGGTGCGCGAGTCGCAGTTGCTCTTGTAGCCCCAGAAGGTGTAGCACGCACGGTCGGGCCCGTCGATCTGCGAGAGCGGGATGGACACCACCGTCAGCACAAGGATGAAGAACACCACGGCAAGGTACACGGAGAGACGCACGTCAGTCGCGAGCAGCGCAGCGGCCACGCGCTCGACCACGTTCGGCGGCGCGTCGCGCAGGGAGCGGCGGATGCGGCGGCTGGCGGGACGAGGACCGCCCAGCAGCAGCCCGCGCCGAGAGGACACGCGGCGCGTCAGCGGAACGGACTCGTTCATGGAGTCGTTGCCGCCGCGGCCGCTGGGGGTCCTTGGCGGCCGCGTACGCGTCGTAGCGCGCGAAGCGGGCGTCGAGGCGCGGGAACAGGTACGACCCGATGAGCTCCTCGAGCGTGTCAAAGTCCTCAAGACCGTCGTCGTCGTCGTCGGTGTCGGTGGCGCTGTCGTACGGCGCGCGCGGGGGGCTCGCGCCGCCGTTTCCCTGGCTGGCGTGCTCCCCGCCGTCCTGGTAGCGCACCTTCTTTGGGCGAAGGAGACATGGCCGCACTATTGTTGTGGTTGGTGTTGCTGCCAGGGTTGTTGTCCGTACCCCCGGGCTCGTCCTGGTCGTACACGCCAATTTCAACATCGTCCGGCTGCGTCGGGCGAGCTTGGGCGGCGGGAAGCGGGGTGTTCGCCGCTGCGGGTGCCGGGTTCTCAGGCGCTGCCGGCTTCTCAGCAGGATCCGCTGTGGCGTTGTTTGTTTTGGACGGATTGACCGATATGGATGGGCTCTGCCGCACGCGACGCGGCACAGTCTTGTCTGGGGTTTCCTTCTCGTCATCGGGGTAGTCCTCGTCCTCGCGGTTGTTGGCCTCCGCCGCACGCTTCATCATGGACGGGGAGGCGAACACAGGGGCCTCGTCATCTCCCCGGCCGAGGTGGCGGCAGGGGGGAGCCCGGCGGCCGGGTCTGCGTGCGCCGATCGCCTGTCTCTTCTGCGCGTCTCCGGCGTCTGCATCATCGCCGGAGCTTTCCTCGAACATTTTCTTTCCCGGAAAGCATGTTTGTCAGATACCTGGTAGAGGAGGAGTAGAGGAAGAGATAAATGGGAAAAAGAAACGGTACGCTATAATAAGGAGTCAAAGAAGATTAAATACAGACAGCTACGAAAATAATAAACTAACTATAAAGAATGCTGCTGCGGGTGCTAATAGATAAAACGAAAAATAAAAAGTAGAAGAAGGAGAGAGGAGAGTGGTTACTAATTCCATTCACAATGTCTGCGAACAAGGGGAGAACGAGAGAACCATCAAGGGGTTTACATTACTCAACAAAAAATACTCTGAAGAATCCCTACAGGAGAAGTCGCTACTCTATCGTAGAGCGAAGTGGCCACCAACAACAGCAATGATTCGCACTCAACAGAATAAATTAAATGACGACGAGGCGACCTGCCTTCGTCCAGTGTTCGCTAAGAATTGTATTATTTTTCATAAATACAAGGCAAATACAGATACAGATTGTGAAAAATAACAGCATCACGCAAACGTGGTTGTGAAAAAAAAAAAAGCATGGTGAGATTACAAAAGAGATTCACAGAACGATGAGAAGTTCTGAGAGATAGAAAAAAAAGGTGTTGCCACCAAGTTCTATGAAACGTCCACTTGTTTGTTTCCCATCGTTTGCGTACCCGTCATAAAAAAATTCTGCGTATTATCTCTCTCTCATGAAACATGGACGCTCAGCTAAGAACGGAGATGAAGAGCGGCATCGTGCGAGCGGCAAGAAATCGACTTGCGGGTCAGAGGCTGACGCGGGGAGAATGAAATAAGGATGCGGTGGATAGTAGAGAAAACGATAAACTAGATGAATTGGTACAGTTTTAAGTAGGGAAACGACAACAACAACAGCACAACAAAAGAGAGAGATGTTGGTGTAGCGAGGCAAGTGCCAGGCTAGCCATGGTACAGTGTTACGAGGGCGAAGTTGCATCCGCTCACGTCATGATAATGAAGGCGGCGAGAAGCAGAATGCGAGAAGAGCCACGCGGTCAGACTAAGACCGAAGCCGACGCCGTAGCTGAGAGTCCGCGGCAGGTTCTTGTCCTCGCAGTGACGGGCGCCGTACAGACCGGCCATAATGGCCCAGCAGATGAGGTTGCAGACCGCCGACACCGCAGTAACTATGACGCACACCCACTTGAGCATGCCGGGGTGGAACGGCGCGACACGGTACTTTGCGCCGCTGGACTTGCGCGCCAGCGGAGCCGTCGCCGCCGAAGCCCTCCATTTCACGGCCCTCGCCGCGTTCGTCCTCGTCGTCGCTGCCGTTGCGGCTACCGTCGGCGAGAAGGGCGCGCTGCCGGTTGTGCGCGCGGGTCTCCTTGCGCAGGCGGACGCACAGCAGCCATCCGCACGCGCACATGGCGGCGGCAAGGAGCACCGTGAAGATGGAAAAGGCCGACGCTGCCTGCAGGTTACTGCGGCGCGCAGGGCAGTCGTACATCAGTGGCGGCCGTTTGGTGTAGCTAACGGAGCCACAGTTAGCCTTGTAGCCCCAGTAGGTGTAGCACCCACCGCCCACTTCGTCCAGCTGCGACAGCGTACTCGCAAGGATCGCGAAGAGCAGATAAAAGAACGGAGAAGAAGAAGAAAAAGTACACACAGATGCGCTGACCGTCGGTGCCGCTGATGAATGCTACAACGCGGTTGTTATCTACGGCGTTGCGCATGGCAACAAAGCCACCGGCAGCACCGCGAGAGCGGTGCTTCTTCTTCTTCTTCCCGTCGTTGCTGGCGTCGTCGTCCTCGCGTGGACCGGCAGAGCGGTGCTCCTCGGCAGTGAAGCCGGCGGGTCCCGCGGTGGCGGCACCAGGCTGCTGCGGTACCTCGTCGACGTCATGGTAGACTTGGCTCTTCTTGGGCGCCGCGCTGGCGGCGGCGGGCGCCGGGGCGGACGCGGGCTTGCCTCCGCCCTTGGTCGGCGCGACTTCACCCTCGGACGCACTGTAGCTATACGAGTAGCTGTCGTCGTCACTAGCTGCGTCGACGCGCTGCTTCTTTGGCAGCGTGTTGCCGGCTGGTGCAGCTGACATGACACTCGAGTAAGGGGTAGTACCGGACTGTGAGGCACAAGACGTGTATTATGTGAGTCAACAACTCGCTAAAGCGGGGGAAAAAAAAAGATAGTCGTCGGAAAAAACAAAATTGAACTATGATGGATGTTCCACTATTGGAGAATGGCTAAACTTATAACTAAAATCTTAAGTGATGGTGCTAATAATAAGTAGAGGCGTATGAAGCACAAGAACGGCAGCCAAAAGTGACCAGGATGACAACACAACGGAACTTACAAATGAAAACGATGTTATACGTCAAAATCCTCGCAACCGTAGACACGCGGTTGACCATATCAGAAGCATGATATTAAGTACTGCCGAATACCACAACAGTCGAGAGAAGGCTAGGGACCGTCCATTTCAACAACGAGGTGCACACACGGGGGGAGTCTTTGATCAAACACGCATGAACACGCAAACAACATATTTTTTTTTTGATATTTTCGAATTTACAAAAAAAAAAACCCGAAGAGAAGTGAAACTCCCCTTTAGATCTTAGCGTCCACAAGGTTAAACACTTCCTTCAACTTTCTGGCCACACCGTTCTCGTCGTTGGTCCACGGCAGCTCCTCGACGGTGTCCGGCGCCGCGGCCTTGGCCTCTTGCTTCAGCCTCGGCTGCGCGTTGCTCATCAGGCAGCCGAGACCAGTCTGTACCAAAAGGTCTTGATCGTTGCAGGAGTCCCCAAAGGAGATGGCGTCCTTCATGGTGATGGGCGGGGCTTGGGAGCCGCCGGCGTGGTGCTGCTGGCGTGCGCGTTGATCA
>JBAMBP010001939.1:0-53745 GCA_037044515.1 Phortica magna
TACCGCAAGAGGCAAGTAAAAAAAGTCTCCCCTCACAACAACAAAAAAAAAAACAAACAAAAAAAACAACAACGTTTGTGCCAAACATCTGTTAGTAGGGTTGTCAAAAAAACCTACGAGAACATGTTTTGCGTGAATTCGTTTGAATGCACAACCAATTTTAGCTGTGTTCTGTATTAGTTACTATTTTTTAAATAACGTTTTTTATTAATTTCGATAAAAGGATATGTTCCAATATTTTTGTATTTGTGAACTAGTTCGGAAAGGAAACAAGACTTGTAACTCTGAGCCTATCAATGTGGTGTACATAGCTTTGAGCTTTTTGTCAACCAGTAAGTAAGTAATACAACTTTTTGTATATTCTTTAAAAAAGGGGCTGTACTTTCGTATGAATTTATTAAAATGACATACGTTTTTCGGTCACCGTCCGCAACATAGACCATTGCATTGCTAATTTCGTACCATATTACTAAGTTTGTAACTATAACTCGTATGTTACCAGCAATCACACAGCACATGCAACTTTTCCATTTTGGGAACTTTAACTTCGTCCCCTCGAAAACATCGGCCAATTATTCATCGCTTTGACACAAACAGTTAATTATTTGTATATCCACACATAAATATACATATTTCTGATCTATAAACTTAATTTCGCACATAACTTAGCTAATTTTATATTCGACTCAGTTATTTTTAAAGTTTTTTCGTGACATTTTAATTTAATTCCGTTTATTGCGCTTAGCTTGCACCATTCAATTTACCGTTTTGTATTTAAGAACAAGAATAACTGACGAGTTTAATCAGAGTTGAAAATGAGGGTGTTCGCAACCAAGCTAATTTTACCCCTTTCCCTTGTTTTGTTTTTGGGTTTTGAAGCCAATTATTGCTGATTGTTCCGAATTTCGAAATTAACGAATAAAATGGGTCGGGGTTGATGAAAACTCGGCAAATTTTATGTATTTTTTTTTATGCCGTGAAATTTCTAATCATTAAAATTAATATTTTCTTACTTTGATACGTAAACCGACCGAGGCCACAAAAAAAATGTATTATTCGATTAAAATATCAAAAATATGAAAAACTTTTTTTTCTCAAAACTATAAAAGATACAGAGGCTCAGTAAATATAAATCTATAAAACTTCATACCACAAAATACCTCTCTCTCTCGTGGTTGCCCTTTAAAGACCATCAAACTCAAATTTTCAATAAATTTTTTTTTTACCGATTTTCTTGAAATTTTGACCAAAATATAAATGGGCAATGTCAATCAAACATTTCTTTTAAATTTGGGGCATGGCACCACGTACCGTATGTGCAGGGTATAATATTTTGGAGTATACTTGACTATACCGTCCTTACTAGTTTTCTATAATGCTTGTCAATCTTACAACACAAATCTGATAAGTTTCTTGTTTAAGCACAAAAAGATTGCTAATATTGCATAAAGTAATGACAAAACATTCCCATAAAATTTCTCATGTTATCTTTATTGCTCAGTGCTGCACATATGTGTTATTTTTCACAATAATTACTCAAATATTTATTTGCCTTATGAATTACACAGATTTTTTACTTTTTGCAATGCTAATAAGTTGTAAGAATTATTTTGTTGTTGGTTCTTGAATGCATACAATTACGTACAATATATAAAATTACAGTTATAAATAGACAAATAAATACATAAAAAAGTAGATTTGTGTATATGTATGTGTATATCAGATCAATTTCATAATATGAATAAATTCGTCTTTCACGTTGAGTTTACAATTTCAATTGGTGAATTTTTTTATTGATGAAAGATAATGTGATTTGCTCCAATGAATCATGAGTAATTCAAATAATTTCATTAAATATGTGGAATGCTTTGCCGAAAGAGTTAATAAAAATTTACCAATTAAAAATGAATTTTACGTGAAAAATGTACGTAAATTAAATTGCGTTTATTTACTAATACGTAATAATAAACAATAATAATGTTGTATAACAAAACAAGAAAAGTTGTAAATGGCGGGAATGCAAAAAGGGTTTGTTGTTTATCACACGTTGAATATGAGGGATAGAAGGTGTCGGCAAGAGTGGTATGGTAGTTGGGGCCGAATGTCTAAATGAGTTTAGAGGAAATATTGTTTTAGTTGCGGTGAGCGACGGCTTACGTTGCTGTGTCTTGTGTAATGTACAGATATGATCTGTACGAATGTAACTTCATATAAAACAATGTGTTCCACTTTGAATGTATTATGATTTTCTTTTTAAAAAATACTACAAACTACAAGTGACGACGAGTATGCTTTCTTGGTAATACGTTTATCAATTCACGTTCATTTCGCTGGTTAATGTGTGAGCTTAAATGCGTCGCCAGTTTACAAGCTTCATTATTTTTCGTATTCAATGCTCTGACTTCATTTCCTTCTAAATACGACAAATGGGATCATCGCTGCGTGTATTAAACGGTCTGGTAGCTGCGACGAAACGAACGGTACAGGCAGCAGGCAAAGAGTATGGTGAGCACCTGTAAAAATAGGTTAGTTATATGATTTTCAACGCATAAGCAAAATTTGTTTAGTACACACCTGTATGCCTGCCACGCCAAGTACGACGGCTGCAAGAATGACGGTCTTATTGTCGAGTATGCCGAGCAGTTTGTTTAGACAGCCATGTGGATTGGCATGCACGGCGGTGCATTCCTTGGCTTCATTTAGATTGATGACAGCGCAACAGGAGGCTGGGAGTGTCTTATTTGGAAAGATCGGCTCCCAATCACTGGCGCTGTACGTGCCACAACAATCGAGCTGTTTTAGGGGGAAAGTTAACGACAAAATAATTATTTTAAACAGTCTTTATATTTTTGTTAGGTTTGCATGCAACCAATCGAAAGCTAACACACCCAATTACGCTCTTATATTTACAGAAATGGCTTCAACAATCGTTAATACAGAAACAAATGTACTGCTTAAAATATCAAAATTATATGAATCGCCTCCTTTTGAGACTCAGCTACTCGATCTTAATGACGACTGTTTGATACTCATATTAGAGTATATCACATTTGAAGAGTTAATATTGCTGTATGGCAAGATTTGTCAACGTTTAGATGCTCTCATCGACATTCGACTAAAACGGTTTACCAACTACACCATCATGATGCGAGAACCGCCGCAGCAATTCAACGATAGGCAACTGCAGAAGATCGGCAACAATCTGCATAAGCTCTATGTCAGTGTCGGCTATTCGGTTCCATGTAGGGATGTCATAACTATTATACGACCAATTTTTATTGGTGCTGCATATACTCGTTGTTTAACTATTATCGCCTTTCACTATATCTACTGGCATAAAGAATACCTCGATGTTTTGGATATTATAATGCCTCAATTGGTGGAAATCGACATTAGTCACTGTGAGATGCTCGACGCGACTACATTGGGCGATACTTTAAGCAAAGGGATCTGCTTGCGCCGACTTATTATACATGGTGTGAGTGAAATTCCAGAGGATTGCTTGAATGAGTACTGTGCTTAATCGTCTCGATTACCTCGAACTGGATGATGCAAACACGACGTTAAATTTGTTTAAAATTGAGGTAATACATAAGATGTACCCGAACTTATGTATTATCTTGCTCAACCATTTTACTGGCAAGGTAAAATCTTATGGAACGGAAAAGAAAAAATCTCTGAGAAACGTTAATTAGCTAAAAAATATTTTACTTTAATATATGATTGCATTTACATTTAATTTGTTTGTTATTTAAATAAAATTGTACAATAAGCACTTGAAAACGGACTCTTTGAATGAAGACGAGCATTGATTAAGTTCTATGCGTTTTTATACAATGGTTCAGAGAGTACTTTTTACACAAATATACACATTTTTGATATTTGAAGCCTGAAGTGACAATAATTTGTGTCTGCAATTTGTATAAAGTAAAAGAATGTGAAAGAAGAGAAAGATCAACCTCAACTGTTTTGTGAAAATTTTTCATAAGATATATAAGCATTATTTGTTGCCCTTACCAACAAACTAAGAGTATAACTAAACCATGTTTTGCTTAATGACTATAAGAATAAACCTTCGAAGTAATTGTCGCGTTCATATAGACGGATGTGAATAAAACGACTGTTGTTTAAATACTGATAAATTCAAGATGTTACAAAAAATTTCGCATTGCACAAAACTAATAAATACAATCCAACTTTTGTGATTTTATGTACTCATTTGTTCGTTCTACTTTAAGGGTATGTGTACATAATTTCTGTACCACGCTGTTTTTTTTTTATAATGAAGCATAAAATAAGGTATGAAGAACAGGTAAAAAAATGCTTGTAGATGAATTTAAAGTTACGCAGGTAAAATCTTATTATATACAGAATTTTTCATTATAAACGGTTCTATTTTTGTTTTTTTTCATAGTTTTAAACTTACCTCAGTTTGCAACAACGACCAAGCGTCACGATAATCCTCACGTTCATTGTAATGCTTAATTGTGGCATTAAACTGCGATTCCATAACCTGAGCCAAACTGGCATGCTTTATATAGCCAGCGATGCCCAAGCCAATTTCAAAGAGGAAAATCACAACGGCCAAAATGGCGAAACTTAAAATCATGCAGCTATTCTCCTTAAGCGCGCCACAGCAGCCAAGGAAACAGATGAAAGCTACAACGGCGCCGACAATCATTAGTATGATGGGCACAGTCCAGATATCCTCGCTAACAAAGTTCGAGTAGTGGGCATAGTTTAGCTGAACGCTGGCACCCACGAACAGTATGAGCAAACCAGTAACCTGCAAATATTGTCCGAGGGATATTTGTTAAAAAGG
Source organism: Phortica magna (assembly GCA_037044515.1). Taxonomy (NCBI): domain Eukaryota; kingdom Metazoa; phylum Arthropoda; class Insecta; order Diptera; family Drosophilidae; genus Phortica; species Phortica magna. The sequence goes on from JBAMBP010001939.1 coordinate 4,823, forward strand.
CTTCGATTTTGGTTTGATTTGTTATTTACCGCAAACAATAAGTTGCATATGAACGTTATGTACTTGACGCATGTTAAGCCGCCGGATGCCATTTTGAGTTCTTTGCGTGAATATTAATGCGCGCTGTTAGTATTCTTCTTCTTGCAGAGTTTATCAATCTGTAAAAAAATAAAGGAAAACTTAGTAAGAGCAAGTATACACGACAATAAATATCCTATACACATGGAGCTAGTACGAACGCTATCTTCGCTATCGGTCTTGCCGAGAATTGAATACTCTTTAAGCCCGAGACGCCTGTTTCATTGGTATCATACTTCTCTTTATCTTAAAAGCTTACCTACCAATTTTTATTGTTGAAAGACATTGGGTTTCAGAGTCATGCTTTGAATTAAGGGTTTGCTCTACCCTACCCTTTTATGTCGTGAAAAACATAGAATGTGAAGCGTACTTTTTCTGTATTGTGTACACATAAAGTAGCAACAAAAAAAATAAATCAATACGGTTAACAACAACAACAACAACCACTCACCAGTGACCACAAACGGCAGACACTTGCTCAACTCATATTTCTCATTCTTAAATCAGGTGCTGAGACCAATGTGTGCGGTCGAATGCAATCACTCAAACTCCAGCCTCGCGTTTTGAACTTATGATGCGACTGTCTGCCTCCCTCTTCTACACACATTCGCTACCGGTACTAACAGGCAGTAAACGTACACAGGCGCACATTAACACACTCCCACAAACGCATACAAACATGACTAGTGAAAGTTCTCTACATGCAAAATGAAATGACGTTGTTACATTCCCGCCCGTTTGGCCACAGTTATTCTCTCATTTCACTTCACTCTCTTGCACTCATTCAAATCACTTAACTTTATGCTGTAGTCTGTTCTTGATTCTTACATTTATGTTGGCCTAGTTTTAAGCATTATTATTATTATTATTATTGTTCTGCGTTTTAGTTCATTCGAATGAGCACAAGGACGCTTTCAATTGCATACAATTCTATTTAGTTCATTTGCAGATCAATAAAACTCTGTCTAACATAGATACTAGTACAATAGAGGTATTTGTATGAAATATATCAGATAAATGTTGCTTAAATTGTGTTATACGCCCTTTTTCAACATCCCAAGTAAAGCTTTACAAGACTAATATTCATGACTAACTGTACGCCATTATTTGGAAATGATTTGCAAATGAGTCAACATCATACACATAATTATATATAACTTTAGAAACATAAAAATTCAATAAAATTTCATTTATTCTAAAATGCGTAATTTCATTAGTGAAGCACTAAAAGACTTTCGTCAAGTAAGTGGCATTGGTTCCTTATTGAGGTGAAGCTGAAAAAGCATATGATGTTTTCTTTTAATCGAAAGTCAAATAATTAACATAATTTTTTTGAATATTCAACAAATCAAGTTAAATTAAGTTCAATAAAATATGTTTGATGGTACAATTTTTCCCAAGAACGATCTTTGTTGAGAGTTACTGTGACTAGTCTTCTTCTATTTGAACTATCCAATTAGCTAAGGTCGCTGAACCAATTACAAAAGTCATTTCGATCTACACGCAAGTTGTGACTCGAAACTAATGCGAAAAATTCAAAGCAAAGCGTGTAAAAACAGTACAAAACAATTCCAAAAATCGATTCATTGTTGTTGCTGGAATTGTGTCAATACGTAAAGTTTTCTAGAGCAAAATGTTCATTAAAAACACATGCGAGTACACTTTTCTTCCAGTTGGTAAGTCTAATTAAATATTTAATAACAAAATTTGTAGAAAAAAAAACCATAAAGGTTATTCGTTGTGAAACGATTCACCTGGCGATGACTTTTAATATACGTCCTGGTTTACCACACACACACACAAATTCAAAATCAATTAACTCCTCCTTCTCGCCATCTCGCTCTTACACGTTTCCTTACGTAACACAATTTAATTATTTGTCTTTCAATCGCAGCAATAGAAACACTTACAATGTTATGATTTTCCTGAGTAAATAAATAATTCAACTCAGGAAAGTTTAAAAATCGAATAATCAATCATAACCCAAATTGTACGAGTAGAAATAGTTAACCGCCAATTTGTATTGACATATCAGTTAGAATCCTTTCTACTTATGTGGATTGCAACGTATGTTGTTTTGAAGTCCACACTACATAAGACAGTATAACGTAAATTACTTCGAATATTAGGTCAGAGGGACAGTAGCGCATTTTAAATAACTACAAACAAAAAGCAGGTGGTTAACCCATTACTGTACATTTTAATATGATTGCAGGTCGCTCTTTGTGTGAGGTGTCAACAAAGTGCGATTGAGCGGTATTAACATTAGCCCAACCCTTAAGATTTCTACAATACCTTCGCGTGTCACATCCTCATTCCGGAAGTACCAAGTGGGCAAATAAAGATCCACATTAAATCGACAATAATATTATAGAGAAGTGAGAGGGAGAGTATTAGTGTCAAACAGTTATTGAGTGCTGCATCCTGACAAAAAGGGGGGAAATTTGGGCGTTATATTTTTTTTTTTTATTTTTTTTTTTTTTGGCTGAAATCAAATTAGGAAATGTTGCGGCACGCACAGTGGTCGCAAAGGTTTTAATATAAGTAAGATTTTTCGAGGTGAATAAACTCGAGCAATGCAACCAAAACGTTCTGCATGACAACACTAACAACTTACAAACATACACATACATACATACGCAGACGCATGAAATGCATGTTGGCCAACGAAAAAAGATAAATAAAAGTTGCATTCAAAAATGATAAAAAATATAATATGAGTTTCTGTAATAAAGAAAATCAATTGTGGGATAAGACCATAATCGTTCAATCAATCAACAATTAAAATCAAAACACAACACAAACACATGCATCCAGGAATACATATACACACAAATCGCGCGAAAGATCCCTGATTATGATAAGTGCAGTGGAATGTTTATTATTTTCTCTTCTGAAATTGTGAAATACTCTTTTGTTTTGGTTTATTTGTAATTTTGTTCTTATATTTATTTATGCTTAGTACCGAATTGAAAACTCACTAGTAGATAAACTTGATTTTGTGGTTTTGTTTTGATTTACCGTTTATTGCACTCAAAAGACTATGTTAAATTAACTGACACCTGTAAGTCCAAACAACCTTCCAATCTGAAATGTGTTCATAAACTTTTCAGTTAGGACCCAAGAGTTGTTGTATTAGTAATGATCAGTAAGCGTACTCTAATATATTTTATTTTTGATTTCTCACATTTGAAAATTTGAAAATCGTCACTCCTCGACAAAAAACACGTCCGACACGGCTGATGGTTGAAACACAAGTGAGCCAAAAGCGCGCCTTTGACGCAAGAGTGTCCACGCAGAGGCGAAGCGATAGCGAACTACCTAATAATGGAGGAACCGGAAAATCTGCCAGCGAATGCAGTGCGACATGCGACAAGTCATTTTTGCTCTAGCGAGTCATTCCGTGCCATTGAATGGTTGTATTAGTGCTGAAGTCCAGTGCTGCCGACTTATTCATTTTTGGCCATTTATTCTCGACAGTAAATGGCAGTGATGCCAATTCTTCTTAAGCAAAAAACGGGTTTCAGCCAATTCATTAAAAAATTGCCTGCCTTAAAAGATCAAACAGCAACAAAATTGTCTGTTTTTGTACTACATTTTAAGCAAATTTTTTAAAATTGAGTCTTCATTCTCGATTTCAAAGCTTTAGCCCTTGGAATTTCATAGTTATGTGACAACTTTCCGACTCAGAACTAGACTATTTCAAGGGAATTATTTGATGTTTTACAGACAAGCAATTTCAAAAATATAGTGAAACTTTTCGTTTTCAATTACCACTCATATCTTGTGATTCACTAGATAATACTCTTAGATACGACACCTCAATATTATTGATGCCAACTTATATATTCATGTTTGGTGGGATTTTCGACTAACCCCTTCAGTAATACGGGCTATTTGATGTTTTACAGACAAGCAATTTCAAAAATATAGTGAAACTTTTCGTTTTCAATTACCACTCACATCTTGTGATTCACTAGATAATACTCTTAGATACGACACCTCAATATTATTGATGCCAACTTAGATATTCATGTTTGGTGGGATTTTCGACTAACCCCTTCAGTAATACGGGCTATTTGATGTTTTACAGACAAGCAATTTCAAAAATATAGTGAAACTTTTCGTTTTCAATTACCACTCACATCTTGTGATTCACTAGATAATACTCTTAGATACGACACCTCAATATTATTGATGCCAACTTAGATATTCATGTTTGGTGGGATTTTCGACTAACCCCTTCAGTAATACGGGCTTACAGACAATCATGCATTAAATCTGTACATGCGAGCAGGACCTGGTCCTACTCGAAATACAATTTTTCCCAAGTTCTGCGTCATTGACTCCGCCATTGGCATTTCAGCATGTGTTGTGTGGGAGCTGAGTAACATATGTGTAACTCATATAAGATATGTTAAATTTGCCGAGTTTAATTGGCATCATTGGGTTAGAAAATCATATTGCTTTAGATGGCATAATTTTTAGTCAGGTTTTTTTCAGCTGTTTTGATTTTTTAAAACATCCAATTTTACTCATGATCTGGCTGAATGCAGCCATTTTGGGCTTAACATAGTTGGCAGCAATGGTTGATTCAAAGTAGAGCTGCAAAAAAAACGATGTCAACATCGACTTAATCAATTCTGTGCTCTATGTGAAAATATCGGTTCTTTTTTGGAGAATCGATTCGGTAATCGATTGGCGTATATTTTTGAGCTTTTTTCAAAATTTGAAAATGTAAGTGATACAATAAGTGATCAAATTACTTAAAAAGCAGAGCTGCCTGACAGAGAATATATTAAAATACACTAAACGAGAGGCAGTTTTCTGTTAATGTTTAACATGCTGGTAGCTATTAATTCGCCTATGTCACGATGCACTTCGTGGAGACAAGTGCGCACCCATTTCTTGCTATTCGTTTCACTTTGTTGTGTGAAACGTCTGGTTCTGCATTGGCTTGGTCTATGTCGCGGTAGGTTTGCTCGAGACAAGGGAGCTTCTGCCATTTTGTGCATTTCTTTTTCAACGGACGCTACACTTCAACGGCAATATGCCACTTCTTCGATTCGTTTGTGTTTCCATCGCTAAATTCGTTTTGCGCCATCTGAAAATTCGTGACAAGTTTTGATTTTCATACAAATACAATGTCAAATATCAATAACAATAATTTAAATTGGGCCTTGGGTGACCCAGCGACAGGCTTAATTACTTGCAATATGACTTTAAAGGCTACTTGAAAACATGCCTCGTCCATGTAGCATGTAAATAAGGATAAGCTTCGACACTGCTCAAGAACTAAAATGACAAAAGCAGAAAGAAGCCATTTACTTGTTTATGGCCAGACAACAATATGGCTCAAGACGCCGCAACGGAACTGTCCAATTTACACAATCATCAATTCGGCACAAGAGTTTTTCCCCAGAAATAATAAATAATTTATTCAAATTACATTGAGTCGATCATCACTAATAAGTTACCGATATTGCAACAATCGTGATGTGTGCGCGTTAAGTTCCAGTGGTACGTAGTAATTAGTCTTGACGTAAGATCGCAAAAATGTGCAAAATTATTATTATACCTAATAAAACGCGAGCATCTACGCGAGTGCGTTCCATTGTTCCATTGGCAAATTCAAAACAAATCATTAACTCATAACAAAAATATAAATTTTAATTTTTGCTGTGTTTGTGCCAAGGACGCCACTTTTTTCCGCGCAAATCAGAACCGATCGAAAAATAATGGGAATGAACGGATACAAATGATAAGAAGGAAACAAAGCTGGTCAATTAATAAAGGTAACTAAAAACACGTTAACTTACACAATATCGCAAATTTAAACTATATTATACAATTGTTATGTATTTCACATTGTTTATTATAATTGTACATTACATACATAACTGAATATTCTATTTGCTTGTACATGCCAAATGCTCTGCTTAGTGTTGGCAATTCTTTGTTTTGCTTTGGAAATAAAAAAAAAAAATTTAATCAGTTTTATAATAATATAATTTTACATGCGAAATTCAAGTATTTTGTAATCGACTTTTGTTTAAATTTTTTATTTAATTGTTTTAATTATAAATTATAATTTGTCACCATGAATATGTTACTTTTTACCAACTAACTGTTTATAATAATTAAATTTTTTTTCTTTACATACTAACAAATATTGCATTTTAGTTAAATTTTTCTACTGTTAATTTATTTTTTTCAATTCATTGTCATACCATTTCGCATCGCATATTAAACTTTTTAAGAATTTACATTCGTTGTTTAACAATATATATGTATGTGTGTACTTTTCTTTTATTTTATGTTTTTCCGGTTTTTTCTTCCGCTTACTATTCTCGCTATATATAAACTCGCTAATCAGCTATAATCTGCAATAAGTAACCATTCCCTCATTCAGTAACACCCTGCCACATACATACATACATATATATACACACTCACACATACATGCGACATTTAATTACCACCTTTTGTTCGCTCTCCCCCTATTGGTCGTTGACAATCTTAGCTTGTTTACCGTTAAACTCATCTCATAGCACGAGCCGTTATTTTATTACTGTTTACTCCTCTTGTCTCTCTCTCTTACTTCAACAAAAATTTGGCATACAATTTTTTAACGCAAGTGTAGTCTGTGTGTTCTAATTTGGAACGTTAGACTTTTGTACAAACATGTTGTTAATTGATTTCCCAGCGTTCCTCACACTCCTACACATTGACTCTGACTTAATGAGTAGTCGAATGTTGAATGTGTGTGAGCCTCATAAGTTTCAAGTGCATTAAAAAGATCACGGGTGGTAAATTAAATGAAGCAGCGAGTCAGAGCGAGACTACACCAAACAACAACAACAACTCGGACACTATTCTTGACAAGTGTAACAGGCCGTCTATAAAATATAGAACGGTAATTGAGTAACTGTACTATATCGATCGATGCTATTGATTTGATAGCGCCAATTAAAGTGCGTTAAACAGTATTTATTGGTTTAAGTTGTTCTCTATTTTTGTCAACATTTATTACTCATGCTCGATTATGAGAACCGTTCGATGTGTTTTCTTTCTGTACCTTGAATTTTAGGGGATTAGGTGAGTTTCGTATTTGTCTTACCAACTATCTCAGGTGTCCCATGTGTCAGAAACAGCTCACTACTTTTAGCTATTTGGTGTAAGCAACTTTTACGTACTAGGTCAGCTTATTTAGTCAAAGACCGCAAAAAAATTAAGCCTAATAACATTTATTTATACATTTTTATCTACCCAAATCTCATTCAATGCCAAATTACGCCTTCTTATCTAAGACGCTATAAATCTATTAACAGGTTTTGAATTTCCTCTTCGATTTGAATGCTACAACAATTATTTCTACTAATAGATAAGTACTTTTTAGTTTAAACATACAATTTGAAATCTCTTATGTTATGTATTAACATTGTGTAATTGTGTGTAATTCGGCATATATATATTTTATATAATCAAATAAAAAATTGGACAGATAAGTCGAAAATTGCATATTTTTTACTTAAGCGTACATTATATGTATTGTTTTTCAAGAGTTTTCGAACATATATTATAATCTGAGTTTTTTGTTGGGTTGAGCGCTACGTATACAGTTTGTTTGACTATCTTCTAGAAAAACGAAGATTAAATTGAATATTTTCAAGATATCACTCAATAATTTAACTTAAAAGTAAATACATATGACTAACCTCTGTTGGAAACAGGCATTATATATAGACTAGACATTTTTAACCTATCACACCTTTTGTTTTATAATTTTTGTCTAATTAAATAAATCCTTACGCTCAGGTTTTATTTCATCGATGCCAAATAGTTATTATTTGAAAGCTAAAGAATCATTGAAAGGAAGGAAAGCAATACATTCAATAAAAAATAGTTTACTCAAACTTTGTTAGTCTAAAACAATAGGAAACCAAGAGATAAGTCTTAAGCGGCAAATACCAATTCACATTTGAAACTAAAAAGTAATATACACATAATAGAATCGGTATTCGTAACATGACTTGTTCGGGTCGAACCCTGATATAACGAAGATCTATTTGTTACGTAAGCTGTAAAACTTTTTTCTATTCTGCTAAGTGCTTTCACTTGATCTATGCAATACTCTTAGTTCAAGACCACTTGCTTCTGTCGAACCTTTTAACTTTATAGTATATTTAATTAAGCATTTTACCATATACGATATACGTACTTATTTAAGTAACTCTAGTTTGTTAGAAGACTAATTGGCCCGGCCCGGTTTAAGTGTTTTAGAATAAAAATTATTTAGCTTTCAATTAATAAATTTGCTTATAAGTTGACAAAAAAACGATTCCAATCAATCACATGACACCATAGTCCCTTAATACTTATAAAAACTCCCGAAATGGTTCATCGAAATTATCATTGACATCGGTGTAGGCGCCACAACTGGCACCGCCACCCCCGGCGCCGCCATTGAGTATGAGTGCAGTTTGTGTGTGCTGCTGCTGTTGTGGCAACAACATCGAATTCAGCTGATTGTGCGTGGGCATGAGTTGATGGGCGGCATGAACGTGTTGTGGCAGCAACGTCTGAGTGTGTTGTTGATGCTGATGATGTGTGGCAAGTTGTTGTTGATGATGCTGTGGTGGTTGCGTCTGTTGTGGCGGCATATGCATTAGCGCTGCCTCATGTTGAATTTGTATGGTTGTTGTTGCCGTTGTCAATGTATTCACATCGGCAGCGACTGCGGCATGCAGTACACAATCGTAGGCACCGCCATTGACGGCATTTTCATTACCTGCACTGCCGTTGCCAATGACGCCATTTGTAAGTGCGTCTTCGAAACAAATGCCATTCGTTGTGCTGCCAATACTGCTGCCGCCACCGCTTGTCTCACCATTTGGCGCTACTATACCACCACCACCGCCGCCGCCGCCGGCTACGCCACTCAATTCCAAAGCAGCGGCCTCTTCATTGCGCTTCGAGAGTATAATGTGCGTTAGATTGATTATGTAATTCTTTGCCAACGTAAGCGTTTCAATCTTCGACAGTCGCCGCTCCATCTCAACGTGTGGTATAACCTCGCGCAACGACTGAAATGCATCATTGAGACTATGCATGCGCATGCGTTCACGCTCGTTTGACTCGAGGCGTCGTAAGTTGCGTTCCTTTGCATTGAGCGCACCCTTGCGACGTCGACTGCTGCTGCCACTGCTTGAGTTGCCACCCACGCCGGCAACAACGCCATTGCCAACACCACCGCCCGAGGCGATGCCACCCGCCGCTGCTGCTGCAGTCGTGCTGCGGCTCGACGGTCTCGCATTTGTGCTGCTGCCACCATTGCTGCTCGCACCGCCGCCGCTTGTGTCATCGCTTTGCGAACTTGAGTCTGTCATTTCCAGGTCGTAGGCGTTATTGCTTAACTGAAAAGGAGTTAGTATAATTCGCATTTTAAGTATGCCAAATGCCAAAAGCACTTGCGCAATGCAAGACATCCGCATTCGAAGATACGTAACGTATCGCGCACATTACGCTCACCTGTGATGTTCGTCGACTTGCAGCTCGTCTTATTGGACGTGATGAGCGCTCTTGTTGTGTGCTCACTGTTGAGTTTATGGCATTGTTATTGAGCTCAGTAACGTTACTGCTGTTGTTGCTGCTATAGCTGTTCATGCTTTGTGCATGTTGCTGGTGTTGTTGTTGTTGCTGTTGCTGGTGTTGTTGTAGTTGCTGTTGTAACTGCATAAAATCATGACTGCTCATAAGCTCTGTCAACTGAGTGGCATCCATTTTGTTGAATAATATATATCCTTTTATCTAGTCTTTTTGTGAGGCGCACCAAACTTGACGCGTTGTTTTCTGAAAAATTTCAGAAGTAGAAAGAAATTTGTAATTACAAAAGACAGATTCCTGCAAATAATTTGTGATATATTATCATTTAAATTTTTTTTCTTATCAAAACAAGTACGTTTAAAAAAAGAAAATGTGTTCCATACCGATTATTTTACATTTAATAAATAATTCAATATTATTTTAGTAGGTTAGAGCATTATTTATATTATTTTCGGCATAACCAAGAACAGCGACAAAATTCCTTGAGACTGTATCGGTGTTTCGAAATTAGTCATAATTTCTAAGATATTTTCGATATTGGTAATTGACTGTTTAATGTTTTCTTAATGATTTACCTTAAAGTCGGCCTAAATTTGTAAAAATATAAATAATACGACCCCCTGACCCATAATTAAATTGCAAAGGATAATAACCTGAACACTCTTTCTTGTATACCATAGCTTAAACAATGTAATACTATTATAATGCTTACAAAATTCAACATTTTATGGCAATAATCATTGAACTGAAAGGCTTCGAGTCAACAGTCAATTCCAAAAACATTCTAAAACTGTAAGGAATTGCAGTCGAGAGTTCTCGAGTTCGACTACTCTGTACCTTCAATTTATAACGATTTCATTTTCATTCGATAACATATATAGCAGAGATGAAAGTTTCACTCTTGTAGGCTTTATGGTTCCCGAGATTTAAGCGATTTAAAATTTTTACCATAAGTATTCTATCTTATTGGGCTTCAAGTCAGCTATGCCACTCCAAATTTAATGTTCCTACATATCTCAAATGACAACCAACTTTTTTAATTTTTTCCCCGAAGTTGGTTTTGTGATTTGCCCCTTACCCTTTAAATATGTGCCGAAGGAGAACCACACAAATCTGTGTAATGAAAGCAGTGTAGTGCTGACAATAAATTTTGGTTGTACCTCTAGAAACTGAAATTGAAAGCACATTTCTTACTGATTTTTTGTTTTGCTAATCTTCAGGATGAACTAGCCAGAGAGGAAAAATATTCGAATAATAATCGACAAAATTGGTTTAAAGGCGGCAGTGGTTCAAGTGCTTGAAACACTAAACACGTTAAGAGAATCTGTGTTGATGATCCTAAGAATAATGAGTGATTAAAGTTCAAGCTGAAGGAATACAAAGCAAATTTTCACAAATTTCTTAACCAAACCTGATCTGCTGCCTAGCTTCACGAGTCTACCCTCTAAATTTAAATATCAGCTAGAGATATAGTTTCCGAGAATCATCGGTTGGGACGGACGGGAGAACAGACAGACGGACATAGCTGTAACAATTCGTATTGTCAAAAATATATATATATACTTTATGGGGCCTCCTTCACCACTTTTTCATTTCATCACTTGCGTTGTCGAAGAATAAAAAGTTTGACGCTCTTAATTTAGTGCCAATTTTCATCGTTTGATAAACCTTGCCCTAAGAATTGAGTGATGTTGGCTTGAAACTAAAATACATACATTAAAATTCCAATAATGTATGTAAATCTGTGTAACTTTTGCAACAAAGGTATTTATCGATTTGTTTTTAATGATAGAATATTTTAAATTACAAACATTACGATTAAAGCCTTAAAGCCTTTCTTAAGAAATACTCGAATATATCTTGCTCCAAATGCTGAACTTAAACTGTGGATGATAACGTTGACAACACGTGGCTTTATTTCAGTAAGAGCATAATAAATATTAGATAACTACAGGTGCCGTTGTCAGTGCTTCTGACAAACAAAGATGCATTTTCAGTGTCAACAACAGAAGCGGCAGTGTTCCATAGAAAACGTGCGACGTAGTCGTTGTACTAAAGAACTTGTTGCAGTCGGGAACTTGTTGCATAAACGACTTTTTGGCATTATGATTACAATGGCTGTAAGAACATATACAAGGGGCATTGTTTTCGCACTTGTTTACTTATGAGTAAACTCATTTGTCAGCTCGTCGCCACTAAGACAAACCGAAAACATTAAATGAGCATTTAAGAGCTTAGTTCACAACACGGCATAGTGCGGCGTGAACATAATGTGCACAAGCACCACTGACATGAGGGTGTGCGTGTGTAACCCTATAACCTTTCGCAAGTCGAACAGTCGAGACCAAAGACTTCTTCTTCTACGACAATAAAACCTTAAAAAGCGCAAAGCATTTTCAGAATAAAGAAATAGTAAATGAGAAAAACGCTTGCAATTTCTTTGCTTACAAGTTTTCCCTGCTTTCATTTCTTGGCTTTTAAAGCGACTGCAAAACGCCAAAGGATACTGTAAAACATGCCGTTAAATAATAGCGACATTGTTTTCTTACACAGAAATACAAAACATAAAAATGAAGAAAATAAAAATAAAAAAAAAAAAAAATTAAATACGCGTTTCATATTACATGATTTCTTCACTGAAATGGCATTGCTAAAAGCCAAAAGGGAAATAACCAAGACCACGGCCGTCATTATTACAGCGACAATAAGCAAGTAGCGACATTGTGCAGTACTGCACTCTTCAGTCTCTCTCTTTCTTTTCTGACTCTCTAGTCACTAAATGAATGCACTTTCTTGCAACAGGCGCAAACAAATGTTGCCAATGTGCAGCACAAGCCACGTTGCAGCAAGCTGAGTTACTTGATGTTTGTCATCGCTTAGTTGATTTCTTTATTATGTTGACCACGAACTCTGATCGAGTTATTATTAAATTTAGCTTAAGCATGAGTAAAGCACATTCATACTTCAGCTTGAACGTTAATCATTTCTTTTAAAATGAAAAATCATTGAACTCCACACTCACTGATTGATTGGAGTAAGGAGTTAATTCAAAGTGAAACGTATAAAACACATCGAAAGTGGGCACAAGAAAAGTCGTTTGATACAACTTTGGTGTTCGGACTCGCGTGGACCTCCTGCAGATCAAATAACTATCATACTCGCGCATTTTTGCCTACCTATTTGATTTATTTATTGAACACCAAAATAGTTAGAAATATAAAAGTTCACTTGAAGATATAACTTTTTTTTTAATTGATAAATTAAGTGCATTGTTCAATTCATATTTGATTTTATACAAATTCGTACTTTACAAGATTGTCAATAAGCATTTTGAAATGCCTATTCTCAAAAACCGATTATAGATGAGTTAAAATCGAAAATATCTCGGAGGACATGCATTAGTTATCTCTTTAAAGTAAATCTCAAGTAAAATTAAAATAATTTTTTGACATTTTCAATATTTAACAGAAATACATCTTACAAAATGAAATTATTGAAATATAATATAAATTTTTAATGCCTTTAGGCAATGAGTGTATGTATTCTTCATCACCCCGATGAGACGAGTTGTTGTACTAATGCTTAACTTTACTCTTAAGCTTTAAAAGAAAAGGCACCGCCCATAAATGGAACAGTAAAATTGAAAAATGGAATTTCGCTGAAAGCTGATGAGATGGATAATCTTAAAACGTGGAGTATAAATGTTTTGAAAGTGTTATAACATCTCTTAAGACATCAACAACGGTTAGATTTGTTTGCTTGGGTTTATAAAACGACAATTGCTGGCAAAACTCGGTAAATCATACATTTTTAACTGACATCGTTATTATAAATGGTGAATTCCGGCAAAACATGATTTTTATAATAATCGAAGAATGGTATTATTCCGGATCGCTTATAGTATTTTAAAGGATTTTCTTATGGGTGCTTCTATCGATAATGTTATTTCCCACCAAAAATTGAAATAGAATTAATGATTTAATTTAAGTTTCAGGTTGCAGAAATGCCTATTCTGGCCTCACTTGGGGACACTCATACATCACTACTTTACACTATAAAAAGTAACAGATAGCTAAAATGATTCAGAGGCTATAGACTTAGAATAGAAGGTTTCACTTCCTTAACTTTGGAAACGAGAAGGCAACAAAATTGTATTAAATAGTTCACAGATCCTACCCAATTAAATTGAGTGGTGAACGGACTTAGGAACGTTTTGTGCTTTATAAAGGGGTATCAAAAAACACGTAAAAATAAATCCGTAATTGAGTTTTATAAGACTTTCATTTCCATCGAATATTATGAAATATCTCGTCGGTTTCGCACCTACACTCAATAAAGTTTTTATTTCCGTATATCAACATTTATTATACATTACTACAGTGAATACTAAATTATCTTTATTGATAAGTTTGCAACATTCCATTTCCGACTATTCAAAGTATACATATTCTGTATCACCATGAAAAAACACGTTGATATAGACATGTCCGACTGACTGTATATAGTCTACTCCCACAGTTTCGTAGCTATCGATCTTGAAATTTTGCATAAAGGGCGGTGAACATATTTATCGGAACCAGCATAATCGGATCACTGGAGCTGCTCCCATACACAAAAATGAACAAAACTTTACAAAAGTCATTGTAGGAAATTCTTTTCTATTTTTTAAAGACACAAAGCTGGAATTTTAAAGACAGTTTTCTTGCGTACCTAATATATTGGTACCATCAAGATTAGACCTAAAGAAAGAGAACTTCTCAAAGACAAGTTTTGGAAATTGTTAAATTCTGGCATTAAAACTTTTTTCATGAACTTTCATACAAGTATCTCTGGAATCGAATGAGCTACCACAATGAAAATTGGTATGTAGGCTATTTAGATAAAGAGAAGTATGATTCCTACGAAATAATGGGTGTGGCAGTAGTAAAAGGCGTCAAGAGCATTAAATCTTCGTCTTACTGGTTTTTTTTTTCACTTGGTTCGCAAAATCGAATGTATTTAATAAATAAATAATTTAATAAAATATTTTAAAATGCTAAAATGGCAACGGCGACAAATTCACGATTGATCATTTCAAATTTAAGTGATTGTGGAGTTGTTTGTAAAAAAGGCGTAGAATGAGATGACGGTGAGATCTTGTCATAACGTTCTCAAGAACTTGTTCTTGTGGGAAGTTCTCACCATTTTCCAAACTTTCACAACTAATTTTTAATATTTTAAAACACTTAGGTTCTTGTTAACCGCGTTGATTGTCTGTAAAGTGACGGATTAAAAGCCAACAAAATATTTCTGACTTCTACTTTAAACTTACTCAATAAACTGCTGTTGATTTATGGGTAACTGATTTAAAATCACTGTGACACTTTATATTTTGCACATGATTGCACAATTTTTTTTTAGCTTTTATTATTTCTCAATATTTGTTACGCTTTGACATAAAAATGAAGATATTCCCTTCAGGTTGCTTCAACCCTTTTTTTTCAAACTCATAAATAGAGTGCAATTTACTGAATATAATTTTCTTGTTTAATGCTCAAAAATTAATTAATCGTACACATTTTTGAATTTGAGATTATATAAATTTTTGAAATGAAAGCACATTTCCGTTGACGACGGAAAACGATTGCGCGAGCGAGCGTGCGAGCGTGCCAACAGAACCGGTTGGCATTGATACGAAATAAAAACTAAGCGCGAAACATCAAACCGGAAACGCGGAAGCGAAGACTGCCACTTGTGGAATAAATGCGCCGCCGACGACGTCGTGCACAGCGGTGACGACAAAGGCCGAACGAACAGGCCGAAGGAGTGCACGAATAAGCCAGCAACAAGTCAAAAAAAAAAACTGTTGCTTTGCCCTAACGCACGCAGCTTTGCTCAAACACACACACACACTCTCGCCCACAAGCGTAGCGTGGGCGGGTTGTTATCAAACCACCCACACACACACATACACTTTTATGAGCACTTTCTGCACTGTGCATGCACTGCGCATGCCAAGAAGCAAGTAATTAATGAGCGGCTTTTTCGCATTTCATATGTCGAATTGAGTGAAAGTATAAGTTTTGAGTGAAATCGTTGGCTTTGAGTGATGGTACAATTGACGTAACACAAGAAGTCATTTTTCTGCTTTTAATTCGTTTAATTTTTCTTTTTTTTATGCTTATGAAATACTAATGTTTATTTCAGCTATGAATTATAGTTGTAAAATTTTATTGGAATATCAAATAAAAGTTAACGAATATTACTGATTGAATGTGTTTACAAGATTTGTATTAGTATGAAGGTGTTCGTATATGAAACCCAACTAATCATTCCATACAAGTACTTAGTCTAATATAGCATACATATATGTATTGACAAGTTTGCTAACTGCATAAACATTGTCTGCATGTTGTCTGAGTTTTGTTCTTAGTAAATGTATAAATTGCAAAACCAAAAAAAAAAGGAAAGGAAAATAGAAGTCTGTCTATTCAATAATTTTATGTTTGAACTTGTGCCCAGCATAAGCCGAAAATGCAGGCAACAACAAGCCATCATTTGGGCATGTGGCTGTCGAAGCCGTTGACGGTGGTTGGCGCTGATGGTGGTTCGCAAACCTACTCTACTCATGTTGCTACACCATGGGGCGTATGCGGACGATTGTGTGTACTTTGTCATGTCATTGTATTGTGCACACCACGTGCTACTTACCAAACTTCAAATTTATGGAGTACACATGAATGACCTGAAAAGGGGCTGATTAAAGACACATTGACGCGGGCTCAGCCCCAAGCACACACACACACACACACACACACGATCATGAAATACTTGTAGCAAACTTCACAGCGTTCAGGCTTTTGTCATCAACATGCGATGATTATAATCATTATCAGCGATGGAGTTGTTTGCATATGAAATTGTCTTCCCGTATTATAGTGGTTCAATACCGTAATGCGACAGACGCGCCGCTTATCACGAGTCCTTATCGGCTTTATCATGATTGTGATAAGAATTGTTAACGATAACAACTATTTTCAAGAGTTTCTATGCGCAATTTTTAGCTCATGCCCTTTGTAAATGACGCAACTTTATAGAGTTGTAATTAGGTTTTGATTTTATGATTTCACAAGCGTCCACTTAGGGTAAGCCGTGTCCATATGACCGAATTATACAAACTTACTAAAGGGCTAAACTGAATTTACTGCCCGAACTGCCAAAAGACAATCCTTGCAAAAAAAAAGCACGTTTGAAGTACACATCAACAGCAACAACAACAACAACAACAACGTTAACAATTGTAGCCAAATAGAAATTGACAGATAAGATTTTTTAAAAATAGCAGTAAGCACAGCGCAGTTTCCGACAAGGACATTATGTAAATCCAACAAGTGGCAGGGAAGACAACACGATGCGTCGAGTCCTTGCAGTGAACGCGTGTGGGCTGTGTGTGTGTGTGTGTGGCAGCTACAGCCTTTGCCATTGGTGGTGCAAGCCTCCGTCTGCTTGACTTACTCACTGACAGTTCGAAGGCAATCGACTTGTATTGGTTCTGGTCTTGGGGCGCTTCGCCTCGGTCTAATATATTAAACCGATCATTGTTCTCGACAACTTTACTGTGCAAACAAATAAATATATTTTGTAAAATGTTGCCACGTTCATTCAGCTACTTCATTCTTACAGTTGCTCATTCGCAGTAAGGCTTTACTCATTCCATTACCTTTTTTCAACGCTGTTGACATCAAAATGCCTGAGCCAGTCTGCGGTTGAAAGCTTCTAAGGCTAAAAAAAAAAAGTTTCGACAAATTAAAAATTTTGCAGCAGTCATATTCATTTAACAGACAAATAAAGTGGCATTTTTACCCAATTTAAAGTAAATTTTTAAAAAAGTCAAAACAATGAATACAAATAAAAAATTTCATATACACACCTATGAGAAATAATTATTAAAAAATGCGAATTTAATACATAAAAAATTTTATTAAAATGAAGAAACCATTTCGTCACAAACAAACTAGCTTTACTGTAACGCACAGACTGTAGAGGGTATTAATATAATAAAATAATACTAATAATAATAAACTACCATCACTCCTAAATAAATAAGTACCAAGTTTTGAGTAAGGGCGATTTCAATGGGTGTAAATTTCGGGTGCAACTTTGAGACGCATATAAAGTTTTCAATTGATAAAAAAAATCATTATTAAAGAAATTAATCTTGCTTGAAATTGCTCAAAACATTATCAAGCAGAAATTTTCGATGAAGCTGATTTCCGGGTTTCCAATCAAGGCACTTTAGTAAGGCTCTTTTTGGCCTTAGACAAGTTAACGGTCGTTTGAGCTCTAGAGTGCAGCTATGATTATATAGATTATACGATGAAATGACAGGGGAGAAAACTGTGTGTCAGAATAACAAATACATATATTAAATTTGGGGAGCTTATCACATATAGTCTCCGAAGTTTATTTTAAAGACTTTTAATATACAATCGATTTTGAAAAAAATGAGTCTCTAGAAAGAGTAACATGTATGCTAGTATGTAAATGAGAGTTGTAGCAAATATTTGCCATTCCCTATTGCGAATCGGCGACTTATTCGAACTACAATCTGACACTAAACGACTTGAACATAAATAAGCTATTCTCTTTTTTTTTATGGTACTTAAATTGTGTGGATTTATTTTTACTACAAATAATATTAATGTAAAGTCCATATTTGCTTAATTCGGAACACATAGTCAAAAATATAGAATTTATATAAGAAATATATTGTTTGATTTTTCTAAAAAATTTGTAATAAAATTGAGGTGCTGTTAATTATTCCTTGAATACCGGAATTGATAGACAACTATACTTCAGACCAAACATCTTTCGGGCACTGATAATTTTAACCAACTGGTTTTTCTTTGTTTGTAACTCTTGTATATAACTTTTCAGTCCTTCATAGATCCTTTACATTTTGTTCTAATATTATAGCAGTTGATCTAGTCAGAAGAAAATTTCTGGCGCCACACAGACCCGACCACAAGCCACTGCCATGTGCCAACAGTCACCCTTTAATCATAAGCAATCTATTTACATTTACACCAAATGTATAAATTTAGCTTGGATGTGGGTTTCTTATTTATTCTCTTCATATCCAAGCATCAGCTATGAAAAGGCGAGCAACTCAGCATCGAAACCATGTCATACTTCGAGAAAATGTAAAGTTATTTGTGTATGCGTATGAGTCGCAAAGTTGAGATAAATTTTTTTATAGACATTGCAAAGAAAAAGTTATTTTTCTGTTTTACTTGGCACAACTTTAATTGTTTTGTGAGCAATGCATGCCGTTTTTGTAAGGATTCTCTGAAAAACAAATTGATGTGTAGAAGCCTTTGAGTTGCAAACGTCAAATCAAATACGCTAATTAGTAAGCTATGAACTTTAAATGTGATTCATCAAAATTGTCCAACGCTTTAAAAACGAATATTCTTTGAAGCAGTTATGTATGTTTCAAAAAGGTTTACTAAACTGAATCTTTATAGGGTTAATTGTTCTACTTGCTGTTTGCATGTTTTTGTCGCCGGGTCAGTTTACTGTCATTTGCATGACAATTTTACGCTTGTTATTTTCACAACGCTCATTAGCACATGCCCATCAACTGCAACTGCAACGCAACAACGTTCAATGACAAAAAAACAAATGCAATATTAGCTACAACAATTGCTGTAACTTCAATGGCTAGCAACTAACACACAAGCGCTGCCATCAATAACAATTATCGTCGCCGCAGGCATAATATCAGCAACAGGTGAAAAAGGCAATGAGGCCGAGAAACAAGTTCGATTCCAGGGCTCTGCAGTGACGTACAAGTTAAAAGACTTCAATGGCTGAAGAGTACAACTAAAACATGAAAAAAACATATTTATATATGCTTGATTGAACTTAACGTAAAATCATTTAAATGCAAATTTTTAAATAAAACTCAAAGAAAAAGGTGAGAATATCATATCGAACGTCGATAAGTATGCTATGAATTTTGTAGAAAAAGGCACAACTTTTTGATGTGAAATCATGCAAAAAGTGCATGGAAAATTAGATTTATGAGAAAACTTTGATTACATTAACAATGCAAATTCCTTGTAAACAATGTGGCGTATGATTAATGCGTTGATGTGTTTTTTAATTAGTCACAAGCGCCAAGAAGCTTGTCTGTTTATTATTTCTACTAAAAAACTTTAAAACGTAGTTTGTTTATTAAACAAAAAAAAAAAGAAAAGAAAAACAAATAATACTGTGTAAATATTTGTACTTATACGAAGAAAAAAATGAACAAGCGAGGAACTTTTTAATGACACCAATTAGCAACGACAGTCAAGCGCAACTCTTCACATGAAAAGTAAAATCATGTCCTTGATTATTATCATCAACTGCGACGTACATATTTACACACACACACATAGATGGGTTCGTATGCCAATAAGAGTATATAAGCCGATGAAGATGACGATGTGCCGTGCTATGAGGCTTGTATGATTGAGGAGTTTTATCTTCTTCTACGTTTTCATATTAAATTTGGTTTGAATTTTTCATTCTCGTTTGAATGCTGTGTAAACAATAATTATTTACGTTATTTTTTTAATATTAAATTAATGCATGACGTTCCATTTTGTAGGAAATATTTTTTAATCAACTTCAAATAGCGTTTGCTTGGAATAGAGGGTTTCTATCTTTTCTCCCGGTGTTGATACAGTTCGTCAAAGCTTAAATATATCAGAGATTTATTTTAACCTAACTAAATTATGATTTCAAGACTTTATTCATATTGCTCTGCTGTTTTTCTCATAAACGCGAATCGTATCTTGCTTATATACATACAATCTAGTCTATAGATAGACGTTTATAGAGTAGATTATGTTAGGATAGATCAAGGAACGGAAAGTGTGATAATTTGAAACCCTAATTTAATAAAGATTTTGACAATAACTTTAGGCAAATACTTATAATGTTAAGTCTCAAAATTTTGAACAGTTAAATGTTTCAACTAGAAACAAGAAAAAAACCTCTCTAAACCTATGACAATTTCCATTCAATGACCGTTCTGTGTACGTTATGTTGACTACTTTGTAAATACTTGATTTTTCTGTAAATCGCAAATAATTTAAACAACTCTTGACCTCGATAAATCAACATTTAAATAATAAGGGCGCCAGTCAAGTGAACTATACAACCGCTTAAAAAGGCCTTCAGAAAAATCAAGAACAAAAAAAACAACAAAAAATCAACACTTTCCACTGAGATTATAAATAATGTAAATATGGCTAGCAGGCAAACAAGCTCAGGAATGAACAAGCGGGCAAGCACAGGCAAATGTGCCTGAGCAAGACTCGCTTGAATGGTAAGTATGCTCAACGCTTACTTAATGTGAGCGAGTGAGTGAATCAACATGGCTGCGAGCCACCATAGCAATCTAACTGTTGTGTTGGGTGTGTGCGCGTTGGCGACTTTGGCGTCACAATTTGCGGTGTTAACGCTGCGTTTCGTTTCGTTTTGTTTCGTTGCGTTGTTACTTGATCAGAATGCAGAGTGACGCTTTGTGCTATTGACATTTGACAGGCAGTCAGGCCAAGTCAGGGTGCCAAGTCAACCCCAAATTGCTGCGGGGCTAAACTCACGCCCTCATGACAAAGCGTGATCTGCTGTTAATAGCAGCAAATCTGTTTTGTTTTACACAATATTCTTACGCATTTACTTTGAATATTTTCTTTTTCAAATAACCGCGGGTTGGCTTTTTTTCTTACTAACTTATTAAATAACGTTATATTTTAAAAAAATTTTTTTTTCTTTGACATTCCCTTTTTATCATTTTTGGCACTGCCATAATCCGTGAATGATTAAATTTTGAGTTAAGCTTGTTAAAGTCTGCCGTACAGAAATTCATGTCATGTGCATTTTTTTATTCAATTAAATACGTTATCATAAAGTACTTCTGGTATGCATATACTTAAAATAAGTGGCAGTTGAATTTTGTAAAGGTTATTTCAAGAGATTTCAGACAGAGGTTGACTTATGATAGATAATTGACAGCCTTACTTATGAGCGACAAAACAAAGATAATTTAATTTATCATTTTAATCTCAGAAGAAAAGTACAACACACTTTATAATTTCTTCAATTCTTTTCAATTACATCTATAAAGATCCTTACAGATAAACCTTTCACTATTAAAATTGTTGCAGACCCCAGATGTAAGAACTTATAAAGTATCGCATATATAGAATGTTCAGAACCGTTTGGCTGAAGTCTTATTGTCAATAATAAGTTGGAGTTAAATACAGGTTGACATAAGTTGACAAATACATAGCTTACTATATAAGTTGACGGCTTAAGATTCAATAAATTATAAACTTTAACAACTTTAGTACAAATCGTGCATTATTACATTTGACATGAGTTAAAAATGCAACGAAGCGTAGGATTTTTGCTTATGATTATTAACTCTTCTTCTTCTGAATGCAAGTTGCCGTGCTTGTGTCTGATTTGTCATTATTTGCATCCTGACATTTGTGAGTACAGTTCATGTGTGCGGGACTCATGTTAACGGTGGCAGTAGCAAAGTGGCCGCAATCAATTGGCGAAAATGTCACGTTCTGCCATTTGTAAACGCAAATGGTAAAACAATCGGAAAAGTGCGCCACTTTACGCAGGTCTCCCAGTTGACGATGTTGATGTTCTGTTCATGTTGACGAGAATGATTACAAAACAATGCAAAACCGCTAATTGAAGCGGATTTGCCTTTGGGTGGTCGACGCCCCAGCCGTAACATATGACAAAGGACATGCAACTGGTAGTGGCTGTGACGGCAGCAGCCATGGTGATAATTTAAAGGCACCAAACTCACCTAACTCAGCATCGACTTTAATATGAAATGTTTCTGACAAATGTGCATTTTTTCAATGCTTTCCGGGCTGATTTGAATTGAATTGAATTCAATTGATTTGCATCTCATTGTTACACATTTTTCAGTTGAATCTTTATATGGGTTGTGGTTGAATTCTTTGCTTTATTGGTTGTGCTCATCTGTTTTATGTTAAAACTCATTAGTATCGAGCAATGGAACCATGAAATTGCTTTATATTTGTACTTTATTTTGAAAGTGTCATTAATATTGAATTTTCTTAAATTTGTTCTCTTTGTAGTGAGTTCTTGAAAATTGTAATGCACCTGAACGTTAAATTCAATGAATTCAACGATGTTTTTAGCACTGCTATTTTTCCAATACAATTTAAAAGTAATTCTTTATTATACTTATTTACTATACGCTTAAAACAAGAACTCTGAAGATGAAATTTCTTAAGTAAATCAGAACTAATTAGTTTCAATAGATCTTGAGCACTATTTTAAACGATATAGCTAGTTAAATATATTCTTTCACAGTAAGTAAGCCACAGCTTACCAGAGAATTTGAGGCTGATAATCATTTTAGTTTGTACTTATTTTTTTAATTCTAATTTACCAGCAGTATAATATATGCATATATGTACATACATCACTAAATACAACTTACTTGAACTCGGAAGGCAAAACCAGATTTTTTAATAATTGAATTATTTGACATTTCATCATAGACTCATTTCATTTACTATATATATTCATAAGATAGAAATATTTCAGATATATCACAGTCGTCATTAAACATGAATCCTTTAGATTTCAGTAATAATAAACTTCTAGAAAGTGTTCACTCAAAATTCAAATTAAGTAAAATTAAATAAGACATTATAGCATCTCATTAGCATTGTCTCAAAAGACCTTTGTTGTTGGCTTGTTACGGATCTGGAACGAATAATACGCCTCACTAAGGTCATAAGTCTGAAGTTTCAAGTTTATCATACTGAAACAAAAAAGAATTCCATACAATGACTTAAATTGACTTCTCTTCCTCCTCTTCATTTTGTATGGCAAGTACCAGTTCCAGTTATTCGACCTCAATGACTCTTATAGACATTTGGTCTGGGTACGTAGGAAGATTAGTTTTCAGCACTCTAAATATTTTCCATACAATGACTTCAATTTTATTCTCTTTTTCTTCTTCATACTGTGTGGTTCCAGTGGTTCGGTCTTGATTCGATCAATGTTTATGGTAATAAATAAGAAACAGAGTTTTCAAGATAGTTTCAAAACTGTCCGAAGAGATCGTATATCTACAGACAGGCGGACAAATGGACATGGCTATATCAACATATCTTGTCGAGCTGATCAAGAATATATGTATATACTTTGTACATCTTCGAGTCTCCTGTGTGCTGCAAGCTTCATGACAAAATTATAATACTTTTCACTGAAGATGAGTATAAAAAATGCTAGATTACAAAAATTTGTCGATCGATTTCTCTTATCGTCACGTTTGTCCTGTTCAAACTTCGTAATTATGATTCAAATCATTTATATCTTCAACATGCAAATGCCGAACTATTTTTAGAAAATTATGCATCACATTAATTTTCCGCCATTAACTTCACTTTTAATTCAGATGTTAAAAAGTCGATATTTAAAGTTGCGTCGTTGCTGCAATTCCCACTAATCTATGCACATGTGCGTTGTTTGTTAATGCGCTAAATATTATTTACAAATAAACGTCAAACATATTCAACTCATTAACATTTTGATGTGCCACAAAACAAAATCAAAGCTGACTGAGGACACAATAAAAGTCGTGGGGCAAAGAGAACGACAACGGAAACAACCCCAAGACTCACAAACCGAAAAGTCGTTGCTCACTTGGCTTTTATAATTTCTGTTAAATGTTATGTAAAAGATGTTTTTTTTTTTTGCTTTTTGTTTTGTTTTTCAAAGTGTCGACTTTGTTGTTCATTTTGTCGCCGAGTCGGCGTCATTTGATTTTTCCTTGCAAATTAAGTCCTTTGGGTGTTGAGTTGGGGTCAACTTTTAGCTTTGGTTGCTTCAGTTCGGTACAGTTTGGTTTGGTTCGGTTCGGTTCAGCGCTCTGTTTGCCCTTATCATTGCTTACTGTTTATTTTTATAGTCATATACGATTACCAACAGCAACTACTGCTCGCCATTGTCGCCACCATGGGTGACTAAGTCGGTGGGGGCGGATTTGGTTTTTAATTGTGTTTTAAAGTGTTAACAGTGGCGTTGTTTAACTTTTGCTCAACTCAACTCAACTCATCTTAGCTCAGTTCAGTTCGCCTTGGCAGGGCGTGTGCCGTTATAGGCCACACACCATTTAGGTCATGATTAAGTGTACAACAGTGTGCAGTTCTTCGTTCTGTCGATGATTCGGTCATTTGATGCCTAATTAAATTTAACGATGACGCATTTTGATGCTTCAGTTTGTGCGCTTCTGCACTTGACCATTTATTCGAAAAAAAGTAAAAAAAAATTGAGCAAGATTTATTGAATTTTTTAATTTGAACCTTTTGGTACAGTTCGGCTCGATTTGCTGCGGTTTGACCTTACATATTTTCGGCTTGGGAAAACTATATGATTTTGATATCTTTGGTTAATTTAATTGGATTGTTGATATATGATTTTTATTTTGTGCCGAAGATGAAGTTGATCAAAAATCCCTGGCAATAATTTTGAATGAAGAATCTCTGATTTAATTTCAAGAATTTGCTGGCATGTGTTTAGTGCCTCATAAGGTATATAACATAAAAATCATTTTCAATTTGCTATGATTTCGCGTTTCTAACGTTAAAAGGATTTTTATTTTATTGTGCAATGATTTCCACACAATTTTGTTCGATCAATTGTTGTTTGTGAGTTCTAACAAAGAAACCGAAAGGCTTATCTTATCACACTTTTATCTGTGTATGTATGTGTATATAGCCACTTGTATACGCCACAAAACACACAGTATTAAACATACATGTTATGTACATTTCACCTATTTTAACACTTTGTTTTTTTTTTTTGCCTGACGCAATCAAATAAAGTTAAATAAAATGCAAACACAATCAACGAAAGAAATGCGGCAAAATCGAACCGCCATTGGTGGTGGAAAAGCCAATTTCAATTAAGTTAAAAGTTTACGCAGGCTCAATTTCGACACGACTGTGAAAAATCAACAAAATGAATGAATGAAAAAAAAATCAAATGATGATTATGCGAATAAGAGAGAGAGTTTATTCAGCAACTTATTGACATCTTCGAAATAATTCTGAGGCTTAAAATCAAATCGCCAACCAGTATATGTATACTCATACCCTGTTTACCGTGAGTCTTAAGCAAGCTTATCGCAATACTACTCTGGTTAGACGCACAACTCCTCAAGGCTGCAAAAATCACATCAAAGTATTCATTCTGCATAGTCCTTGACCAAATTTTGTGGAAATCCATTTGCCATCCACACACCATAAATAAATGTAACATTATTTTGACGTCAAAAGGTGTGACAACACATTACATGCGGCTGTTCTAGAGCTTTAATTATACTTATTTTATTATACTGCATTTTCCTATTGCATTGTAACAATCTAATTTGTGGTAATTGCATAACCGAGGAAAACAATTCGCTTACAAGCTGACTTATTAGAGCTAATAGAATTTACGCTAATGGAACTGCTAATGCAGTGGCCATAGTACATATGTACATACATACATGAAAATAGACTTGAAAGGGACTTCTTAATTTTCTGTTTTTTGTGACAATTTTTGTACATCGTTATTATCAACGGAAACTTGATTTTGTGCTCAACATTAGAAATTATTAAATGCGATCATAATATATACAATAAATCGTTTTTTTCACTCAATGACTGTGGTATCGAATCTGAGAAAACAAAAAATTGTATGTAACGTCAAATATTTTAAAGATTTTCATTAAGCCAATTTATAGGTATTTTTGTATTGTCCCGATAAGTCCAATATGATGAGCAAACATAGCTTTAGTACGAAATCAAATCTAAGTTTTTTGATAATCGTTCAGTAATTTTGTCTTTGCGAAAGCAACTCTCAAATTCCATAGACTTTATTTTGTCTAAAAAGTATTTAACCGTTAATAGGGGGAATGCTTACATTGGGTTTTGCATTTCGAATGTTTTTCCCCTGTGGTTGGAGTTCAATACACCGACCAATAAGTACATTTTTTGTTGATTAACTGATAAGTTAGTTCTCATCGCAGATTTTTTTTTTAATTTTCAAGCTTTGTATGCAAATTTGTAACTTGATTTCATCATCCTACTATGATCCATCCCATTGAAAGGTTTTGCAACATTTCGAACAATTTTTTATATAATATCCGTGTATTCTCAGTATTTGCTAGTATCAGTACTATATGTGATATTAAGAAGAGCTTTATCTGAAATCTTTGCTAATAAGTCAGTTACACTTCATGTTCGCAAATATGAAACATTTCATTTTTACAAGACAAATCGTTCATAATCAATTTACCATGGCGAATTTTCAAATGTACACAATGCTCGCCGCCTCCCGCATTATTTGGTTCATTTGCGTCCCATTTTGTAAAATTCATTTGACGTCCAGTACCGAGCCAACTATATGCGCCCTCGCTGGCTAAATCATTGCCTGATGTCCAAAAATTATCTCTATCCAGATAACCATTATCTACTAGATGATCGCTGAGCGCATTCAACTCGTTCTCATTTTCAATGCTCAAGAGCTGAGCATTACGCATACGACAAAGATGCGCAGCAAAGAACCAATTATACTAAAATATATATTTGATGAAACGAATTCAGTTTATCATAACAGAAATACAATGTATATAAAAATTAAGCGAACCTTTTTGTTACCCTCAATAAAGTAACATGAATTTCCCACTCTTGAAAAACGCGGCTCACAGGTTTCCGATATAGAGACACTGTAGGTTAACACGCCATTGGCAATTGACAATATAAACATTAAATGAAATAGATTCATTTTCGATGATCGTGCTTTCGAAGCAACTCTAAAGACGCGACTAAGTAAAATTAATAAAATTATTTGCTCAAATCATTAAAGACGCTTATCAGTACCACTGTAATAAATATATTTCATTCGTTATCAGGTGTTGTCAGCAAGTTCGAAGAAAACAATATAGAGTATAAATATAATCAGCAAAATTTGAATAAACCCTGCTGCCATATTAGCAATCACAAGCTTACATCATCTTCCACAAGGGCCTTCAATTTTGTAGACTTAAACTATCAAAACATCTTTTTACTTGGATACAACTTTACTATGAGTCATGTCATGTAGTCATGTTTCAATATTTGTAAGTATTAATATTGTAAATAATTTTGTTGACAAAAACTGCATTTGATATAATAAATGTTAACACAGATTTATGCATTAATTATAAATAGATAAGACGTACAAAGTGAATTTGCGTATTCTAACTTTACAAAATGAGATATATTTTAGAAATAAGCACTGTCGTAGATTAGCACTCAAGGAAGGTGCATCAAAATGATTAGAATTTTCATTTTGTCTGCTTGTCTAGTCATATTTTTAGTTCCAGCTTTGTCTTACATTACTGACAAACCAACAAAAGGTGTGAAAATATTTAAAG
This sequence comes from Phortica magna, assembly GCA_037044515.1. Lineage (NCBI taxonomy): Eukaryota > Metazoa > Arthropoda > Insecta > Diptera > Drosophilidae > Phortica > Phortica magna. The sequence goes on from JBAMBP010001939.1 coordinate 33,006, forward strand.
TTGCCATTTTTCGATACCTCACCAATAGTAACTCAATGCAGATCAACTGCAATCTACTTCCAGACGCATAAATTCGACATTAAAAAAAATAGGCGATAAGTATTACTTCGTGGATGATCAGAACAAGGTGACCTGGTTTGAGGCAGTGCATAGATGTCGACAATTAGACGGATATCTTTGGAACATTGAAAATGAACTTGAATACAACAAGGTTTTGGAACAACTTAATAGAAACCATTCATACTGGTTCTCTGGCAATGACTTGGGTCAGCCCCGCAAATTCTTTTCAATAGCTACCGGTAAGCCTTTAACCTATGTAAAGTGGTCATGTGGCGAGCCCAACAGCAACAATGAAAATTGTGTTGAATTAAGAGCAAACTTTGGAAACAAGATGAACGATATTAATTGCGACACACTTAACTATTTCATATGTGAGGCCAGTCCAAAAACAGTATCCGTATTAATTGTTAAGATAATACAAATAAACAAAGTGTTGTCGAATTTCGACCTTACGGAATTGTAAAATACAATTCCATTGCTAACGATGGCTTAAGTATCGTATTTATTTTAATAAAAAACAATATCGGTGTTAACTAAGTAGTCTAACGATGTACGAATAGTGAAAATAACCTATTAAAAAATATACAAAATAACAATTCGAACATTTAAGACATTTTATATATCTGGAACCAAGTATTCATCAAAAATCATCTTTACAACAACCTGGAACTGCTTAAAATTTTCCCACCTGAGTGGTATGATTTCAGCGCGAATCTTAGCTGTAAAGCTTAATACATTTGTCAAGCAAAATCTGAATATTAACCTTTGGCATGTTAACTCTAGACATTCGATACGGCTTGGCATGATGCCTTTGCACATAAGCTTTACCTTGTTAAAACCTATATGTATCATATCAAAATCATCCAAGGCATCCAATCTAATAGTTCGTTCTAACTTGATTTCAATGCAATTGGTACATTTTAAAAATTGCTTTAGACGTACGTATTATCAGCCTGTTACAATAAATTGAAAATAAAACTTAATTATAGTAAAATCAAACCAATTGCCAATTCTGGCAACTTTATTAGGCACTGTTAATAGAAAATTCTATTAAATCGCTGTTTTTTTACTAAATATTCTATAAGCTAGATTAAATGAAAGGTATATCTCTGGATCCAATTACCCTAGAAGAATGAAAACTGATATGTCACACATAAAATTTATATAGAAATGAAATCATCCTTAAATGGAAAAATGGACGTTGTAGCGTCCTTCAAGGTATAAAGTACAGAGTCGAAGTCTTTCAGCTGCAGTTTAGTTCCAACAAAGGAAATGTCTAAAGGACTTTTTTAGAGAATGTCATGCATCATGGTGAAAGTTCTATTTAAATGCGATATTCCAACACTCTCGATTTTGAGTACAGGACTGCCCCTCAAGTTATTTACACACTCTTGTATAATGCTTAGAAAACAGTTTGGCGTAGATCAAAGTTAGTAGTTTTTATTGATATTACTTTTATTAGTTTGTTAATCATAAATTATAATATAAACGCTTTTTCTCATTAGTTTTTTAATCCTTTCATAGCTGAAGCAGCAAAGCAACTTTAAATAATACTTTATGTTTGAATTTTTGATGAAGTTGTGATACTCGCTGATGATAGTAGCTCTGTGACAAACGAACGAACAGGTAGTGAGACATGCACACATGTGTACTTCTACTGTGTGTATGTATGCAGCAACGTTATAGATTTTGTGCTAGTACAACTTGTCGATAATAGGATTATGTGTCGCTACTTAGCTAAGGCATTAACGTTGATTGTTCATTATTCTGCAAGAGACAACTTTTAAAACATTGATTGGCGCCAAAGAATTTACACGGATTTTTAAACATTAATTTTGGGTTTGTGTGCAGAAATTGATTTTCAAGACGAAAATTGTATTTATTTATTCATTTGTTGTTTTGTTTTTTTTTTTTTTTATGTTGGTGTCTTTTGTGGAGCAAATAAGTAAATCCTTAAATAATTTTTCAACTAATCTCGGGCGTCAGTTATTGATGGACCTGAGGCGTGCCATTTAAGTTGGCATTTGGCTGTGCCAAGCCGAGCCGAGCAGAGCCGTGTGTGTTGACTTATTTGGCTTCGACTTTGCCGCTGATGTTGCTTTTTGCCATTTTCACTACTAAACTAAATTTTCCACATCGTTAATTTATATTAATATGATTTCTGTGTCAGCGGCCTTAGCGTCGCACTGCAAACAAATACACTACATTTCCCACACAACTGAAACGAACGCACGCACACAAACACACACAAACGCACACACACGCACACACACGTCAACATATTCACACATACTTCATCACAATCAGATGCGACATCAGCGACATCGTCATCAAGCATCACATGCTGAAAATAGCAACAACAAAAACAAGTGGAGAGCGGAAATATGGAGAAAGTCGCCCGTCGAGCATAGCGCTTGGTGCAGTCGCCATTTCTGATGCTGTTGCTGTTGCTGTTGCCGGCGTCGTCGTCGTCGTCGTCTGCTTTATTGATGTTGTTGTTTTCATCGTCGCCAGCAACAAGTCTACAGTGAGCTGTGTTCTGCTTCGTTGTCGTCGGCGTCAGCGTCGCCGTCGCACATTGCTAATGCTAACATTGCCGTTTGCCACCAATGAGCGGCCAAGCGACCTCCTGCATTGGCGTCGTCGCAGCAATATTTATCTAAATTGTTATTTTTCACACTCACGCAGTTCAATGAATTCGTGAAAATTACGTTTGGGACTTTGTGTACAATAAGTGTATGTGTATGTGTGTGTGCTGTGTGTGCTTGAGTCTGTATGGCTGTATGGATATACAATGTGAGTGTGGTTGCTTTTGTCGCCCAAGTGTACCGGAACGCATAGACCGGAACGCTTAAACGCGCACCCATCGTCCCGTGTTCGTCCGCGTGTGTTTGTGTGCGCGTATCCTGTTTGACGCTGTGTTAAAATGGTAAATTTAAGCGTATTGGCATAAAATTCAATTTCATTCCATTGTATTAATCCACTTATTAGCTGAAAATCCTTTCTTTCTTGTTTGTTTGCCTTTTTCCCCATTTTTCTTGCGATGCTTATTTTTGCTTGTTTAATGTCAGTTTGCCTATTGGTTTAACATTTACTATTAACTTCAAGAGTTATGAAAATAAGTTAAATGATATTCTTTAAGTATGGTTTGTGTACTCAATTGACTTTTGACGACTTGAGCTTGAAAAATTGAGTCTTAAATCTCACTCATGAACATAACGACCATAAGTATGATGTTTCAAGTCATTTCGTACTAAAAGAAATACATTTTTATACACGGATTTTCAAGTATCTTCTATTGGAGGTAACCTTTTTATAGGTCGATCCTTGCCAGATTTTTACCTTAAATAAGATAAATGTTTTTCATACAACGACTTAATTTTTTTAATTTATTTTATTTTTTTATAGCTCGATCATGTCAGTTCCAACGAATCATTTGACTGGACAAAAAGGATATTTCAATTCTGTCGGTTCGCATCAACATTTCCCTAAAATGTGTGTTTATAATGTTAATGATTATATGGAGCCAATCAATGGTAAGTTGTATTTATTTTCCAAATGATTTTAAAGTTCTCCATTGTAAGGAAACGTAACCACATTACGTGACCCTGGGCGGCATAGTACGTGTTCCATTTTTGTTCCCAATGTGTTCCGCGCGCACAATCGTTCATAAATACATTCTGTTATGGGCAACAGAGTTGCATTCGCAAACAATTTGCGTTAAAAAACGTGCATAAATTGGGCTAAACTTATGCATTACTACGCGTGCAAGCCGCATTTATGAATTTTGCTAATACTTTTTGCATTTATCAACGCTTATCATCAACGAGCAGTTTTATATTTTAACAATAAAGTGTCAATGAAACGCAATTGGTTTTTTTTTTTATAAACCCTTTCTGTTTATTAACATACATATATGTGTATTGATATTATATAAGAATATGTAAACCGTTTTGAACGTAAAAATTTTAACAAATGTTCAAATGTATTTTTAACAAACGACAGCATCGAGCATAGGGTTTTGATTGCTTTTATAAAAAGGGTTTTATTTGCTGTATTTACACATACATGTTACAGTACATATAAAAGTGGCCTATGCTCATTGAATGTTATATTGCACACTGCAAAGGCGGGCAAGGAAAAAATATCAAAGACGCAACAAGAACGTCTTGTCATGCATGCCACACCCTTGCAGTGGCTGACGCTGTGACTTTTTATTTTGTTATTTGTTTTTCTTTTTTTTATTACAAAAAAATATGTTGAACAAAAACTAAGTAAAGACATTAAACTATTGCAAAATGAAATTGGTTAAGCAGAGAGGAGAGTCGCCTAAGAGACACTAGCTCAGCCCAGCTTTTAAAATAATAAATTTGCAAAAAAGAATGAACAATAATATTACACAACTTAATTAAGAATGTCAAATGTTGTTGCTACTTTTTTTTTGTATATTAGAGTAAAACGCCTCTGCACAAATGCGAGTGTTGTTGATGTTTGCTTTTGTTGAAGTTAAAGTTGCGCCACCAACGCTCGCTTGGTTGATCAATGCCACACACACACACACAAGAGCGCACACAACACAATCAGTGCTTGCGCTCCTTGTAGAATTCGCGTAAAAGCTTGCGCAAGTATTTCGCTTCGTGCATGCGCTCCGCAAGCATGCGCTTAAGTTCATCATTGCGCTGCTCCAGCACTTGCTCCTCGCCTTGCACATACTCCATCTCTTGCTTCTTCTTTTGACGGTAGCGCGTTGCCGCATTTTTGTTTTGCTCCTTTTTCCGTATTTTACGATCTTCAATGCCACGACCATAGGTACGCGTGCGTTTCTTTGAGCCAGATGATGTTGAAGTGGTGGCATATGTCGTTGCGTGAGCGTTGGTGGCCAACACATGTTGCAATTCCTCGCTGCTGTTGTGTACAGGTGACGAGCCATTGGACGAACAATAAGACGAGTTACCGCCACTTGTGGCGCACCATTCATCATCAGCGCAACTGCTGCTGGCACTGGTGTCCGATTGAGATGGCGCCGCCGAGCATACTGAAGAAGCCTGCGAAACCTCGTCATCGTCTATTTTGCATGGCCAATTATGCAATTCCTGCGCGCGTATATTGAGTATCTCGTCGACAATTTGATTCTCGCGTGCGATGTCATTGTTGGTCACGACAGTGGCTGACACGGCGGCAGCATCAACGGCAGCATGGCCCCAAACGTTGTTGAAGTTGTAAATGTTCGGTGTGTTATTAAAGGCCGCAATTGGTGTTGGTGTTGTTTCGCTAACCATAAACTGCAAAAATTAATAGTCTTATTAATTTTCTTTCAAATAAATATTAATCAAATAAACTTTCGACATACATTCTTTGCTGACTCTCTGCCAGCAATCGGCAATTGTTGGTGATATGCGGCGGTAGGCGTGTTGTTGGCGCTGCTGCATTGCGGCGGCGATTGTGGTGGTGTAAGCTGTGCAAGTACGGCATTTTCATAATTTGCTGAAATGCCAAAACTGCTCAATTGTTCATGTGTTGCGTGTACTTTGGTGATCGCATTTGGATGCGCAACTTCAATACAGTTGACAAATTCAGCCAGCTGTGGCAGCGTCTGAGTCTTGGTATCGAGTAAATGTTCTGTAAACAGCAGAAATAAAAATGTTAATAAGTAACATACAAAAAAAAATTAACAGAATGTTGTCCTAAACCCCTTTCCTTTTCATAACAGAAGGCTAAATGTGTGGAAAGTCAGAATTTTTATGCTGGGGGATTTTTCATACTTGCATATAGCTTGTAATTTAGTATTATACAGCGACCTCGCTGAAAAATAATAAACCTGTTTGAGTTTGACCACTTGGCACATGAAAATGCTGTTAAGCTTTTCTGCGTATAATTTTAAAAACTTAAAAAAAAAAAAATAATGAATATATATAACAAAAATTTATGACACTCCGCGTGTGTCGCGCTAATTAAGTAAATATTCAAATGCATATTGAACTCATTGTCAACAAGTTGAACGTACAACGATCGACGCCAAGAACGAACAACACCAACAGTGAAAAGTTGTTCACACTTTGCTCTAATTTACAAGAAAAAAAAAACAACAACAACAATAGTAAAATGAATTATAAACTTCAAAAGACGAACAGATGTAGAAAAAAAAGAAAAATAAAAAAAAAAAATAACAACAAAGGCGACAACGTCTGACAGAACGCATGTGATGGTTGAGTCCAAGATTAACTCGATGCGGGTCGAAAAGTTATCAACGTCGCTGCTGTGCTAGTTACAAGTTTGCATTGCAATCGCATCAAACATAAGAGGAAAAAGCGAAAATAAAACCCTAAAGCCAGAGTCATATGTAAGTGCGTTGAAAAATGTAAATTAAAAATGGAACAATGGAAGCAGTAATAAGGCTGACGGCCGGTTGGTGTCGAGATAATGTAAACCAACCAGTAGCCAGGTCCGACCGAGCACCGAACTAAATTGAAGTGGGGCGGACGTTACATATTGCATTGCACTAAACGACCTTCAAGTAGCCACCTGCTTAAGTTTGATTTGTGCTTGTTCTAATCTACTACAACAAAATAACAAATAACTAACATTACATTTTATTCCAATACAAAATCACCTTGGGTTGGGTCGGCCCGGCCGGGCCACAACAAGTCATACACATTCTAAAAATTAACATACCCGTCGACGTATAATCTAAAAGCAAGCGAAGCCGCAATAAAGCTCAGCGGTTTGCGCACACAAAAGAGTAACGACGGCAGGAAGGTAGTACGAAGGGGCGAGCAACAGACAGACACACAGTTAGGCATAACAACATTTCCATCCAGTTTTCGTTATTAAACGATAAACAATAATTTACATAAAACAGCAACAAAATGCAACAATTAAAACATGTGATAACAGAAAAAAAACAAAGTTGTGTCGAAACTTCAGAAATGCAAGTTGCACTTTAAAAAAAAAAAATGGCAGCTGTTTTTTAAACCATAAAATATATTATATTAAATGACAAAAACAGCGGCGGGCAGCCCCTTGATGGAACGTGATAATCAGTGGAACATGATCGAAGCCCAGGTCAAAATTTCCTAAAATGTCAGAGAGAGAAGTAGGAATACCACCGAAAATTCGGAAATCTTAAGCAAATAGTCTTCGACGGAAGTCCATTGGAAAATAGCACACCGATAAAAATGTTTTGCATTCCAGTCATTAGGAATAAGAAACTTGGATCTGAGATTACCTAAAAACTTAGCTTCGTCAAGAGGATCTTGGTTAGGTGCTGGTCTTGCGAATAGAGACAATTGTTATATCTCTAATAAATCCAAAAAAGTGGCAATAAGACCTACTGGTGAAAGGGTGAACTCTAGAAAGTGGCGCTGAAACCTATCCGTATTCCAGACACCAATGATTAAATAAGTCATGGAATCTAAGAAAAGGCAAGAGAAGATGTTTGCTCTTTCATCGTACTGAGTAATTAAAATTAATGCTCATAAATACATATGTACATATATAAACATGAATATTTTGATTTGCTTATTATCAATGACATAGAAAATGTGTAAATAACAACTGAGTGAGTGATTATTAACGACCTTGAGTATAAGGAATAGAAGTTCGGCATAAATGACGAGGCGTCTGCAAAAAAGGTTTCGCAGCAAAATCTTATTATTTATAATAATCATTAACAAAAAAATTATTTATTTGTCATAAACGGAAAATTAGACTTAGAGTCCCAAATTAAAAAAATAAAAAAAAAGACCTTGAGTTCTTTCAAATCGAATCTAAAATTCTAATTATCAGTTCAATATTTTTATTTTAATGGATTAACTATAAGCCGTACTCAATTAAAATATTCGGAAATTGTTATCACTTTCTAAAGTGATCTCAAAATTTTTTTATTTATTTAATTAAGGTTTGACAAAATTCGTTGTTGATAAGGACTAACCAACTAAGCCTCTTTGAAAAGTGGGTCAAGGTCAAAACAAATTTGTATTTCGTTTAAAAAAAAAGCTGTCTTTAGCTTTGCGAAGATTAGAAAGTTGGTAACAATAAATTTGAATACTAATCCAACTATATCCTATTTGCGTCTATTTTTGGGCACACACAACAATTTTCAGTATGAGACAATTTTGATTAAAACTTTTATCGCGAAACCACAAACATTTGTATGTATGTAAATCTAATCTAACGTCCCTATTCTGACAACTCTATCTAAAAAATGTTAAGGGTGCATTTAATAGATTAATATTATAGCTATAAAAACCTAGTTGTCGGCAATAGAAGGAAAAGCATGCAGCTGTGCAATATATGGTTTTTTTAAAAAGGATTTATTTGTAGTGAGATAGGATAAGCACATTTTGTTTTGAAAAAAATTTGCATCTTTAAACGAAATTTAAAAATGTATTTTTCATATTTTCCTCTTTTTCATTTTGTATGTTGACTAGAAGTTCTGATTCTCGAGTAATAATCAATTTTCCTGCAGAAAAATTCGAAATTTTAGATAGTAAGTTTCAAAACTGAGAATATAGGTTGTATAAGCACACACATATAAAAACAGACCTTAGTCTTATTATTGCATTTATTTATTTTACTTGGTTATATAAATGTTTATATAGTTTAAAAGCAATCCAAAAAATTCTATGATTTTCTACAACAACACAACATATTTTACTTAAAAACAGTTTAAAAAGCAAATCAAAAGCTGAAAAACAAATCAATAAGACAATAAACGAAAACAAGACTAACAACAAATTTGAATACATTAAAATAAAACACAATCGCTATACATATATACCTATATATATATATTTGCATTCATGATTTCTTTGCTTTTGGTCCAGTGTACTCTTCTGGAAGTCTCCAGATAAGGCGCAAGACCGTAAGAAAGAGAGTTATAAAGGAAACAGTAAAATGGGCAAACATATAAGGAATATCCAGCATGAGAGTGCCGGAAATGCATGCGAATTATGGGGTTTATGGATTCTTCTTATACATATATGTACATACTAACCATAAGTCTGATGCATCATATAATAAGTGCTCATATTTGCGGCGGCAGCAGCAGCAGCTAAGATCAATGTGATGAGAGTGTTTAGCTGAGGTGAGAGATTACTGGCAAATGATGCGAACGGTGAGAGAGTGACGAGACTAACGAGTAAATTCACGCTGTTTTTGACGAGTATGGGGACACAAGTAGCGAGACAAAATTATAACACGTAACACGTGTTAAATTTGTAAATGCTTAATGTACAAAAAGTGCGTAAAATACGTAAGACACGCACGTAAAACGTAAAGTTTTGAAGCGTACGTACGAAACGACGTTAGATCACGTCGTGTGACCGTAGGGAATGTTTCGTTAAAATTATTAAATAACACGTAAATTGTATTTTAAAAGGTTAATTAAAGTAAAGTTAATGCCTTAAGTTATATTTATTTAACCAAAAAACGTGTGGTTTAGGTTTTTTTTTTTTAATGTTATTACGTATAACAAAAAACTTAACAATCAAAAATTTTAACGCAAAAACAAAAAAAGTACAATGTTTGTATGTAAAATCACAGAAAATTTTGAATATCAGTTTTTTTTTTTTTAAATGTGTATGTGCGCGCGTGCGTGAGTTTTGCTATTAGTTGTCTTTTGTTGGTTTAACAATTAAGCCACGAAAATTAAACCTTTTAAGAATAGTTTATTTTGAGTATATTCGAATGAATCTTTGTAAAAAAAATTAATAACTATAAAAAATGTTATTGCTTAAATACACAAAATAAGTTTATATAGAGTGCAACTATGTATGTTTGTATATCTTCAGGGGGGAGGGGCGGTCTTTGATATTGGGCTTTCGTTTATAGTTTACTTTGTGACTGAGGTCTGGCTACAAAAATGTTTGTTTCTTTGATTGATTGATTAAATGATTTGAAATTGTATAAAAAAAATGTTGTTTTTGCCTGCTGCTGCCGCGTTTAGCGCCGCTTCACCAACTTTTGCGAATTGAACACAATTTCACGGTTCCACATATAACGGTATCCACAATGTGGTATCATGCTCACAAACAAATTTGTTATGGCAAACAAATTGTTAACGTTAGCGTTGTTATTAAGATATTTGATGCTATGATGATGATTGTATTTCGATGCTTCGTGCTGACTTAAATTTCGTTGACTTTGCACATTTGCAACTCCCAAGTCCAACACAAGTCTGAAACTCTTACGGCGAGTTTATTACATAGATAGAGATTATGGCTTTTAACAAAGGATGTCACTACTGAGACGTTTGTCAGTACAATCCTTATCTGCGACGATAGGCACGCACTGTACACAAGGCGCCAGGGGCAACGACTGGCCGGTGTGGCCAACTCTTGATTTTAAATGCAACGACGCGAAAGTGATGCGTTACGTTTACGCATTGACTCCCGTCTGCGTTCAACTTTAGCAATAATCGGAGAAATCGTTCCAGCTCGAGCAACTTGTTTTTTTCGTTTATTGATTTAATTTATTTTTAACTTTGATTTGTTTTCTCGCTTTTAATGTTAAATGATTTCGCCTTCCTTTTGTATTTTTGTATTTAACAAATATCAATTGAAATCAATTCAAATAAATTTGATTTCTTCTCGGTTGTTTTAACACTTGAGTCTTGAGTCGCGAGTGTGTGAGCGCGCGTTTTGTTTTTTTTTTGTTTTTTAATATGGAAAAATTCCAGCGCGCGTTCAAAATCAGTTCCGTTGGTTATTGTTATTTGGCGTCTTCTTTGTTTAATGCGAGTATATTTGATTTTCTTTAGCACTGCAGTTTCTTTTTGTTTTTGTTGTTGTTTTGTTTATATTTTTTTTAAAGCGAGCGAGTTGACGAATCGTCAGAGTCACGTATGATACTGAGCGTGAACTTAAGCGTGCACAAAGATTTTGTTCAATTCGAGCGTAAAACGTTCGAGCAAAAACAATTGTTGATTTAATATTTCTGTTCATTTGCTTGCTCACAAATACTATCGATGACTTTCAACAGCCACAGGGACAGGCAACAGGTGCGATTGTTGAGTCGATCATATAAAAAGGGACTTTTGTAGCATTGGTTCGAAGATTTGATCATACAAATGCATTTGTGCATACTTTTAGTTTAAATTCTATTTAACTATTTATTAGTAATGTATTGAAAAATTATCATTACAAACGCAATGCTAATTAAACGTAAAATAATAATTATTTTAAAACAACGCCACTGATCGAAACAAAAACCACAAACAATTGCTGAGCCACTGTGCGAAAAAAAAACCCCGAAGACACACACGAATAAATACGATAAGCAACGAAAACACGAATCAATGCAAACACGAACTTCCACGAACTCAACTTAAACGTTTGTCTCTCGCAACGAACTCAACTTCGAATCAAAGCCGCACTGTCTGCCGCTCACGCTCTTTGTCCACACACATAAAAGACACAAATAATAACAAACAAGAAACTGGTCCAGAGCACTCTCGATAACGCCAGTTATTTGTTATTGTATTTTTTGACGTCGTGGCGACTGACTTGACTTTGTTCTTCATGCATTCATTTGTGTGGAAATTATCAATATTTTATTAATTTGAATACGATCAACAAAAACAAGTTAACGAGTATGAGAGCATGAACATTCTGTTCGCATGAGCTCAATAGGTGTGTTTGAATATTATTAACAATTGAAATTATTTTCTTCTTACTGTTTTTTAATCAATCTAAAATATTTCAGTACGAAAAAAAGAAACACTTAAAAGGGAATGAAGGCAAGCAACAACAATAACGAAACGTGCATTGAACTTGTTTGCAATAATGCCTCCTCCTTCATCTACTCTCCCCCAATTATCAGAGACACCAATACAACAAAATAACTGACTGTCGGCGGTCTGTTGCTAGTCCCACTACATGGGGTCTGTGGCAAATGTTATCACAGGTTTAATATGTTAGCTCAGTAACTAAATAAAATCAGAAAGATGACTTTTTATAATCAGTAAATCAAGAAATACAAAAAGGAAAAAAAAAACAATGCATAATTTTAGCTACAAAAACAACTCATTGCAAGCCAGCCGCTTGATTATATGATGTCTTAACACTTGACTTTGCGTTCAGTTGCCTTTGTTTGTTGTCTAAACCAAACCAGATTCATGCTTGTTTCGCAATGCAAGTTTCTGTTTGTGTCTGTTTGCCAAACTATATATATATATATATACAGTATTGCCTCGTATAACGCAGTTTATTGCGCATTATATAAAATCGAGTAAATCTCGTATCAATTTGTTGTAGCTTTTTGAAAATGTAAAAAAATACCTATGACTTTAACATTTTTAGTGGAAAAAAATTAATTTTCTGCTATAAGCTTAAATAAGATTTATTGTTAATCATTACACATAATCGACTTCCTCATTTATTACAGGCTCGTCGTCAAAGCGGTTCCTTCCAAACTTGACTTGACATTACACACACAACAATTCCAATGAAGTTCAATGACGTTTCTTGACCACATATATTGATTCTTATTATTCATTTTTTATTAATATTGTGCAAGCGTGTGTGTGAAACTGCACAATCTGCATAAGAAACTGTTGACTGCATTAACTTTCTTTCAACAACACAACACACGCATACATGCACACAAGTCACGAGCCTAATAAAACGAGAGACCCACGCAAGAAAATGAAGGCACGTCGCTACCAAGGCATTAAAAAAATTACAGAATTGAGAGAAAAACGGCAGTGATATTTAAAATCGGGGCCAATATGAACAAGTTTCAGTGAAATTTTTGTTTCCTGATTGTCAAAATTCTTTGATTTTTGTGTATAAATTAAAATGTATTATTTTTTAATTTAAACAATTCTTTGAATTAAACAAATTTGAAATTAACAAGTATTTAGAGGCATAAGGCACCGCAAATAATATTATGACAAGGCAGGAAGTTTAGTTTGAAGCATTGTTCAATGTACATATAAAACATTTTTTCCGATAAGAACTTAACCGTACCGTACCGTTTTAAAAGCTTTTATAGGAAATTCCCAGCTTACTGGGAAATTACATTTTCCCCTAACGTTACGTTTGCCACTCGCTTATGATTCTTACAAAAGCGAACAAATAATGTTAAACATTAATAATAATAACTCAAAAAAGTTTATGATTTAAAATATAAAGATATAAAAAAATATCGCCTTATAGCGTTACAAATTCCATGACTAAGTAAATATTCCTTTGAAGTATAAAAGAGACCTCCTTGAAACGAACTATTCAAGTTGACCTTTAATGAAAAAAATGATAGTTGGTAGACCCAACGCATGCTATGTAGATCAATTAGAAAGTTGTTTGCTAATTGAAGGCCGTTTAAGTAAAAGAAGTTGTTTTGTGTCAATAACACGAATTGTTTCAAATGTAAAAATTCGAATTGAAGTCTCAAAACTGTTGAATATATGCACAGTTATTATTCCATATTATTCACTATCATTTTGACAAATGTTTGTCAAACCAAAAGAACTGTCGACAGATTTTGCCTCATCTCACATAAATTTCCGTCGTTGTTTCTTCCTTTTATACGCACTTCTCTTGCCAAAACACGAATAGTAAAATCAAAACAAAAATGTGAAACCGAAAACGAACGCTAACGGTCACGTTTCAGATGCGTGTTCAACTCAATTGAGAGGCAGGCAAGCCAACTTGTTTTTCTGAATATTGCTTTCTCATTGTTGTTTTTTTTTTTTATTATTACATTTTAGAGTCAGTCAGTATGTTCCTGTTTTTACTTTTTACTCTTTTAGCCATCTTCGACAAGACAAGTTATGCAAGAAACTTTGCACTTGTCGAAAATGTTATTCATAAGTGAGACAGTGCAAAAATTCCAATCGAGATTGCTCGACTGTGAACCACCCAGTACCATTAATTCAGACAACTCTTTTTTTTAGTCGAAACAAACGAAGAGGCGGAGCGCAACAAGTGAATGAACTTATACTACTTAATAAATACAAGAATCAAATACTGTATTATAGTTGACTATACCGAATCCTATTTTTAAAAAGGTTTTCATATGACTTGAAAATGCATTTAATATTTTTGAAGTCGGTCAGTCAAATATTTCTATATCAACTTGGCTTTTTTATTTATTTAAGAATACATATGGTCGGAAGTCCCACCGTCCTATTATGAAACTGTCTTGAGTTAGTTTTCTGATTAAAAATCAAAGTCTTAGTTACACTGTTTTTAATTATTTAACTCGGGACTAATCTTTTTTCGGCTTTTCCAAAATTTACATACTCTCTAATTCTAAATCTCTCAGAGATAAATAATAACAAAACCGGTATTGCGATTTTTTTTTTTACTAAAAACATGATGTCACGCTATATTGTTTTCAACACCCAAAAGGAGGCATGATCGACCCCACATAAAATATATATTCTTGTTTAACTCGACAAGACGAGTTGATATAGTCATGTCCATATGTCTGTCTATGAATATACCTTCTCCTCCATACTTTTAAAGCTATCGTCCTGAAATTGGAGTCTTATTTTATTTGGAGTGAAATCGTTGGTCTATATATACTAAAAAATCTTACTAACTAAAGCCATACTGTTATGAAATGAATACAATGAAATTTTATACAAGTCTTTAAAACAGCTTTTCAATCCTAATAAAATAAGACTCCAATTTCAGGACGATAGCTTTAAAAGTATGGAGGAGAAGGTATATTCATAGACAGACATATGGACATGACTATATCAACTCGTCTTGTTGAGTTAAACAAGAATATATATTTTATGTGGGGTCGATCATGCCTCCTTTTGGGTGTTGAAAACAATGTAGCGTGACATCATGTTTTTGAGTCAAAAAAAAAAAAAAATCGCAATACCGGTTTTGTTATTATTTATCTCTGAGAGATTTAGAATTAGAGAGTATGTAAATTTTGGAAAAGCCGAAAAAAGATTAGTCCCGAGTTAAATAATTAAAAACAGTGTAACTAAGACTTTGATTTTTAATCAGAAAACTAACTCAAGACAGTTTCATAATAGGACGGTGGGACTTCCGACCATATGTATTCTTAAATAAATAAAAAAGCCAAGTTGATATAGAAATATTTGACTGACCGACTTCAAAAATATTAAATGCATTTTCAAGTCATATGAAAACCTTTTTAAAAATAGGATTCGGTATATTAAACATATTTGATTCTTGTATTTATTAAGTAGTATAAGTTCAATCACTTGTTGCGCTCCTCCACTTTCGTTTGTTTCAATCAAAAAGTTCACAGTCGAGCAATATCGATTGGAATTTTTGCACTGTCTTACTTATGAATAACATTTTCGACAAGTGCAAAGTTTCTTGCATAACTTGTCTTGTTGAAGATGGCTAAAAGAGTAAAAAGTAAAAACAGGAACATACTGACTGACTCTAAAATGTAATAATAAAAAAAAACAACAATGAGAAAGCAATATTCAGAAAAACAAGTTGGCTTGCCTCTCAATTGAGTTGAACACGCATCTGAAACGTGACCGTTAGCGTTCGTTTTCGGTTTCACATTTTTGTTTTGATTTTACTATTCGTGTTTTGGCAAGAGAAGTGCGTATAAAAGGAAGAAACAACGACGGAAATTTATGTGAGATGAGGCAAAATCTGTCGAAGTTCTTTTGGTTTGACAAACATTTGTCAAAATGATAGTGAATAATATGGAATAATAACTGTGCATATATTCAACAGTTTTCGACTTTTCAATTCGAATTTTTACATTTGAAACAATTCGTGTTATTGACACAAAACAACTTCTTTTACTAAACGGCCTTCAATTAGCAAACAACTTTCTAATTGATCTACATAGCATGCGTTGGGTCTACCAACTATCATTTTTTTCATTAAAGGTCAACTTGAATAGTTGTTTCAAGGAGGTCTCTTTTATACTTCAAAGGAATATTTACTTTGTCATGGAATTTGTATCGCTATAAGGCGAAATCTATATATTATTGTATATTTAGGCATATAATGATTGGAACACCATATTATAAATCATAAACTTTTTTGAGTTATTATTATTAATGTTTAACATTATTTGTTCGCCTTTGTAAGAATCATAAGCGAGTGGCAAACGTAACGTTAGGGGAAAATGTAATTTCCCAGTAAGCTGGGAATTTCATAAAAGTAAAACGGTACGGTACGGTTAAGTTCTTATCGGAAAAAATGTTTTATATGTACACTGAACAATGCTTCAAACTAAACTTCCTGCCTTGTCATAATATTATTTGCGGTGCCTTATGCCACTAAATACTTGTTCATTTCAAATTTGTTTAATTCAAAGAATTGTTTAAATTAAAAAATAATACATTTTAATTTATACACAAAAATCAAAGAATTTTGACAATCAGGAAACACAAATTTCACTGAAACTTGTTCATATTGGCCCCGATTTTAAATATCATTGCCGTTTTTCTCTCAATTCTGTAATTTTTTTTTAATGCCTTAGTGGCGACGTGCCTTCATTTTCTTGCGTGGGTCTCGCGTTTTATTAGGCTCGTGACTTGTGTGCATGTGTGCGTGTGTTGTGTTGTTGAAAGAAAGTTAATGCAGTCAACAGTTTCTTATGCAGATTGCGCAGTTTCACACACACACGCTTGCACAATATTAATATAAAATGAATAATAAGAATCAATATATGTGGTCAAGAAACGTCATTGAACTTCATTGGAATTGTTGTGTGTGTAATGTCAAGTCAAGTTTGGAAGGAACCGCTTTGACGACGAGCCTGTAATAAATGAGGAAGTCGATTATGTGTAATGATTAACAATAAATCTTATTTAAGCTTATAGCAGAAACTTATTTTTTTTCCAGTAAAAATGTTAAAGTCATAGGTATTTTTTTACTTTTACAAAAAGCTACAACAAATTGATACGAGATTTACTCGATTTTATATAATGCGCAATAAACTGCGTTATACGAGGCAATACTGTATATATATATATATATAGTTTGGCAAACAGACACAAACAGAAACTTGCATTGCGAAACAAGCATGAATCTGGTTTGGTTTAGACAACAAACAAAGGCAACTGAACGCAAAGTCAAGTGTTAAGACATCATATAATCAAGCGGCTGGCTTGCAATCACTTGTTTTTGTAGCTAAAATTATGCATTGTTTTTTTTTTCCTTTTTGTATTTCTTGATTTACTGATTATAAAAAGTCATCTTTCTGATTTTATTTAGTTACTGAGCTAACATATTAAACCTGTGATAACATTTGCCACAGACCCCATGTAGTGGGACTAGCAACAGACCGCCGACAGTCAGTTATTTTGTTGTATTGGTGACTTTGATAATTGGGGGAGAGTAGATGAAGGAGGAGGCATTATTGCAAACAAGTTCAATGCACGTTTCGTTATTGTTGTTGCTTGCCTTCACTCCCTTTTAAGTGTTTCTTTTTTTCGTACTGAAATATTTTAGATTGATTAAAAAACAGTAAGAAGAAAATAATTTCAATTGTTAATAATATTCAAACACACCTATTGAGCTCATGCGAACAGAATGTTCATGCTCTCATACTCGTTAACTTGTTTTTGTTGATCGTATTCAAATTAATAAAATATTGATAATTTCCACACAAATGAATGCATGAAGAACAAAGTCAAGTCAGTCGCCACGACGTCAAAAAATACAATAACAAATAACTGGCGTTATCGAGAGTGCTCTGGACCAGTTTCTTGTTTGTTATTATTTGTGTCTTTTATGTGTGTGGACAAAGAGCGGGAGCGGCGGATAGTAGTGCGGCTTTGATTCGAAGTTGAGTTCGTTGCGAGAGACAAACGTTTAAGTTGAGTTCGTGGAAGTTCGTGGAAGTTCGTGTTTGCATTGATTCGTGTTTTCGTTGCTTATCGTATTTATTCGTGTGTGTCTTCGGGGTTTTTTTTTCGCACAGTGGCTCAGCAATTGTTTGTGGTTTTTGTTTCGATCAGTGGCGTTGTTTTAAAATAATTATTATTTTACGCTTAATTAGCATTGCGTTTGTAATGATAATTTTTCAATACATTACTAATAAACAGTTACATAGAATTTAAACTAAAAGTATGCACAAATACATTTGTATGATCAAATCTTCGAACCAATGCTACAAAAGTCCCTTTTTATATAATCGACTCAACAATCGCACCTGTTGCCTGTCCCTGTGGCTATTGAAAGTCATCGATAGTATTTGTGAGCAAGCAAATGAACAGAAATATTAAATCAACAATTGTTTTTGCTCGAACGTTTTACGCTCGAATTGAACAAAATCTTTGTGCACGCTTAAGTTCACGCTCAGTATCATACGTGACTCTGACGATTCGTCAACTCGCTCGCTTTAAAAAAAATGTAAACAAAACAACAACAAAAACAAAAAGAAACTGCAGTGCTAAAGAAAATCAAATATACTCGCATTAAACAAAGAAGACGCCAAATAACAATAACCAACGGAACTGATTTTGAACGCGCGCTGGAATTTTTCCATATTAAAAAACAAAAAAAAAACAAAACGCGCGCTCACACACTCGCGACTCAAGACTCAAGTGTTAAAACAACCGAGAAGAAATCAAATTTATTTGAATTGATTTCAATTGATATTTGTTAAATACAAAAATACAAAAGGAAGGCGAAATCATTTAACATTAAAAGCGAGAAAACAAATCAAAGTTAAAAATAAATTAAATCAATAAACGAAAAAAACAAGTTGCTCGAGCTGGAGCGATTTCTCCGATTATTGCTAAAGTTGAACGCAGACGGGAGTCAATGCGTAAACGTAACGCATCACTTTCGCGTCGTTGCATTTAAAATCAAGAGTTGGCCACACCGGCCAGTCGTTGCCCCTGGCGCCTTGTGTACAGTGCGTGCCTATCGTCGCAGATAAGGATTGTACTGACAAACGTCTCAGTAGTGACATCCTTTGTTAAAAGCCATAATCTCTATCTATGTAATAAACTCGCCGTAAGAGTTTCAGACTTGTGTTGGACTTGGGAGTTGCAAATGTGCAAAGTCAACGAAATTTAAGTCAGCACGAAGCATCGAAATACAATCATCATCATAGCATCAAATATCTTAATAACAACGCTAACGTTAACAATTTGTTTGCCATAACAAATTTGTTTGTGAGCATGATACCACATTGTGGATACCGTTATATGTGGAACCGTGAAATTGTGTTCAATTCGCAAAAGTTGGTGAAGCGGCGCTAAACGCGGCAGCAGCAGGCAAAAACAACATTTTTTTTATACAATTTCAAATCATTTAATCAATCAATCAAAGAAACAAACATTTTTGTAGCCAGACCCCAGTCACAAAGTAAACTATAAACGAAAGCCCAATATCAAAGACCGCCCCTCCCCCCTGAAGATATACAAACATACATAGTTGCACTCTATATAAACTTATTTTGTGTATTTAAGCAATAACATTTTTTATAGTTATTAATTTTTTTTACAAAGATTCATTCGAATATACTCAAAATAAACTATTCTTAAAAGGTTTAATTTTCGTGGCTTAATTGTTAAACCAACAAAAGACAACTAATAGCAAAACTCACGCACGAGCGCACATACACATTTAAAAAAAAAAACTGATATTCAAAATTTTCTGTGATTTTACATACAAACATTGTACTTTTTTTGTTTTTGCGTTAAAATTTTTGATTGTTAAGTTTTTTTGTTATACGTAATAACATTTAAAAAAAAAAAAAACCTAAACCACACGTTTTTTGGTTAAATAAATATAACTTAAGGCATTAATTTTACTTTAATTAACGTTTTAAAATACAATTTACGTGTTATTTAATAATTTTAACGAAACATTCCCTACGATCACACGACGTGATCTAACGTCGTTTCGTACGTACGCTTCAAAACTTTACGTTTTACGTGCGTGTCTTACGTATTTTACGCACTTTTTGTACATTAAGCATTTACAAATTTAACACGTGTTACGTGTTATAATTTTGTCTCGCTACTTGTGTCCCCATACTCGTCAAAAACAGCGTGAATTTACTCGTTAGTCTCGTCACTCTCTCACCGTTCGCATCATTTGCCAGTAATCTCTCACCTCAGCTAAACACTCTCATCACATTGATCTTAGCTGCTGCTGCTGCCGCCGCAAATATGAGCACTTATTATATGATGCATCAGACTTATGGTTAGTATGTACATATATGTATAAGAAGAATCCATAAACCCCATACTTCGCATGCATTTCCGGCACTCTCATGCTGGATTTTCCTTATATGTTTGCCCATTTTACTGTTTCCTTTATAACTCTCTTTCTTACGGTCTTGCGCCTTATCTGGAGACTTCCAGAAGAGTACACTGGACCAAAAGCAAAGAAATCATGAATGCAAATATATATATATAGGTATATATGTATAGCGATTGTGTTTTATTTTAATGTATTCAAATTTGTTGTTAGTCTTGTTTTCGTTTATTGTCGTATTGATTTGTTTTTCAGCTTTTGATTTGCTTTTTAAACTGTTTTTAAGTAAAATATGTTGTGTTGTTGTAGAAAATCTCAGAATTTTTTAGATTGCTTTTAAACTATATAAACATTTATATAACCAAGTAAACTAAATACATGCAATAATAAGACTAAGGTATGTTTTTATTTGCTTGTACTTATTCAATCTATATTCTCAGTTTCGAAACTTACGATCTAAAACTTCGAATTTTTAGCAATACGAGACTGAAACCAGTAGAGGGCAT
>JBAMBP010001940.1:0-40765 GCA_037044515.1 Phortica magna
TATGTTATTGTTCTTCGTTCAGTTAGTATTGCTATCAAGAATATGCATGTGCGAAAGCCACCGTTTGAACAAAGAGATTTAGCGCATGTGTGTGTGTGTTGAGCAGTGAGCGCGCCAATGCTGTACACACTTCAAACAGTGAGAGAATAACCAACAACAACAACAAAGACAACAATGCATGCATTTGATTATTGTCAGAGTTGAGATGAAATGATGAAATGTTACAAACCGCTGTAATTAATCAATTGTCGTATGTCAAATGATGTATGGCTCAATCATACAACCTTCAATTGCACGAAAGATGACACCTTTGGTACGTTTGCTTCTTTAACTAACTTACGTCAATATAATAGTCATGTGCCTTTGTCAACGCCGCCATCTTAACTTGTTGCACTGTGTTTGCATAACTTTGTTAAACTTTTGGAATAATGAAACAATGAAACGCACACTTCTTTAAGCAGCAAATGTTATTGAACTCTGGAGATTTTAGTACCAAGTCCCACTGTCATTTAGCAAACCTCATTTTAAGGTAATAAAAATGAAATGTGTTAATTAGCATAAATCGTTAAGCATTAGAGAAACATGGGCTACTTGACGGTATTGTTGTTGCTGTTGTTGATGTTAATATTGTTGTTGTTGTTGTTGTTGTGAGTTGTTAGCATAAGTATAAAATATTTGATTTTTGTGTTTAAAGAGTTGTCGTAAAATTTGCTTAGCTTTAAACGAGTGGCGACAGTGTGTCGTTTGTCTATTCGTCCGTCTGTCTGTGCTTCTGTTGGTTGTTTGCTTATTCGTGGGCTTGTTTAGTTCTCGTTGCATAAATAAAATATGCCTGAATAATTTTTAAGATTTTAATATACATATTTGTTTTTTTGTTTTGTTAGTTTTTCTGCTTTATTTTTTTTTTGCAAATAAATTAACATTCTTTTTGCTATTTTAAGTAATAATATAATTATATTATATTGCTTTTTGTTCTTATATTTTCGACTTTTGCAAATTGAAAAATTTTTAAACAGCGACATAAAATTCGCCATTTTCTATGTTAAGCAACAGTTAGAATATATTTTTATCAAAAATAAAAAGGTTCTTTCTATAATAAACCTCATTTAATATGTATTATGAAACTTGCCTAATTACACAACTTGCTTTAACAATTCAATCTCACTTCAATATCAAATACAATTTTCTTAATTATGTATTTTAAATGAAGAATATTTTAATTAAAATTGCAAAGCAAAAGTTTCTTGCTAATGCCATGCATAAAAACAACAACAGCAACAACAACAACAAGTTTATCAATTCTGATGCCAGAAGGCAACTGTTTACTGTAATGTTATTATTGTTGTTGTTGTATTGAATGTAAGTGTGTATGGATGTTCGACAGCCAAGCTCAAGGATGTTTGACAGCCAACAGTAACCAATCGACTGCACTCTCTCTCTCTCTCGGTGTTTCACTCCCACTCCCATTCACGGACGACACTCTCACTTTCAATGCTTTTTGTATGACACTCTCACTTTTGTCACTAATGCTGCCCATACATGCGTAAATTTGTTTGCAAACAAATTTAAACTGTTCTGCCACACACACGACAAATTTGTTTGCAAATTTCATTTTGTGTGTAGTTTTCGTCACGACAACATGGACAGCGGAAAAAAGCAGTCACCTTGTATGGCATGTATTTGTGTCTGAAAAGACTTGAAAGAAGTGTATATGTCATCAGCACCTGCTCCTGACCTCTCACTTTTTGCGATCTTAAGTAATTCCCGCCTATACGTAATTCTTAAACAACTAATTTTTTTTTTACACAATCTATTGTGGCTTCACTTTCCCCTTCTTTATATTTTTCCAGCAAAATATTCCAAGACTTTAACTTTTCTACTCTATTTTTATATATATCAGATTTGCTTTGCCATAACGAAGGTTGCGATTTAAAAGCCTCAATTAACTCATAACGCAAAACAGGTTTGTCCGCTGATGTTTACGCTGCGAAATCATCAGCAAAATGAAAAATATAAGAACGAAGTGTCACGAAGTGCAACGAAGAGAGCAAAAAAACCGACAACATGCAAACTTCACCACACACGCATAAATTTGTTTGCAAACCAAACTAAATTTTCAAAAGTTTTGGAAAATCTGAAATAAGTTTGCAAACAATGCCACACACGCTAAATTTGTACTTAAATTTAAATTTGTTTGCAAACAAATTTACGCGTGTATGGGCAGCATTACGCACAAATGACTACACACACTACCGTTACTATTCCGGCTACATTTGCGTATACATACATATACATATAAGTTAAGGCAATGTATGTGTTGATGTGTATGTGCGTAAAATGACCTTGAAAATTACAATCCTTGCAAAAGTAACGCACTTTTTTTTGTCTTCAACTTTTTGTATACTGTTTTTCAATTTGTTGCAAATTCAAACAAAAAAGTTATTAATTGGTTTTATTTTAATATAATTAATAAAAAAATTACATTTTTTTTGGGTTTTTGTTGTAACACTTTCACTGATGTTTTTAAAAACGCGCGTTATTTATATTTGTTTGCACTTATAAAAACAAAAACAAAACAAAAACGAAACGAAAGCAAACTAAATTAAAAACAAAAATAATGTTAAATAGAAAATTGCAAAAACGTTACTAAACGTTAATTCAAGTCGAAAACGTATTTGAAAACCGAACACAACAAGGAGATTTTACACAATCAGACATTTCCGTAACGCGTTATCGGCGCGACTGAACTTGATTCTTGCGCGAGGCGGAATGATGTTAAAATTTGGTCTTGCCAAAAAAAAAAAAAAGTAAAGACAGAAAACAGAAAAATTAAAGCAAAAACAATTTAACAAGCAAAAGAAACAAACAACAAAACAACTGTGCGACCGATGGCGCTGTGCTGACAGCACCAGACCGCGCGAACAACAACAATAGTGAGACGTTAACATTAAAGGTAAACAGTAACGTAGCTTTATGTAGCGCCAGAACACGAACGAACACCCACAAAACAGCAGCAACAGCAGCAGCAACAACAACAAGTCCAGCAACCAACCAACGGCCGAAGAAAAGCTAACGAAACGATGCCAAACCAAAGCCAAGTGCAGCAAAGCTTTGTCGTTAATATGACGTGAGCTTTTTGACAGCGACTGCGAAAGCGACAGCAGCAGTAGAGGCAGAGGCAGAGGCAAACGCAAGCAAAGATGAAATTTCCAGACATTCACGGTCAAAGCTTTTTGTTGTTTTTTTTCCGTTGCTATTGCCTTTACCTTTGCGTCGCCGCTGCACACACGCACTAAGCTTTGCATGGAAGCTGTTGTGTCTAAGCTGCATATTTATGTGTGCTAGTGTGTAAGGAATTTTACAGCTACTTAAGATTTATGCCTTTGACATTGTTAGCAGCAACAGTAATAATAAATAATTTACACCTGTTTGTAATGAAATATATGGCATATCATAAAAACGACAAACATTCGCCATTTAACGCAATCGAACAACAACAACAAAGCGTCAAAACTCAAACAATTCGTAGAACTTATGTGTCAATGTTAATACATTGCATTTGATCGCAAGCAATATTGAAAAAAAGTTTCATGCAGTTAACGGTTCTTTTGGCTTTTGAGCGCAACACCGCCATTGATGCCAATTGACTCATGCTCAATTCAACATTTCTAATATTAGTTACACTTTTGTTACATCGCGTGCACACAACACATAAGGCGCATGTATGCCTTAAGCATGCTGAACACTAAATTAGCGTATGTGTTGTGTGTACGCTGTGTAACATAGACGCCACTCTTCACTGGAATAACAAGGAATACACATGTGTATGGTAATTTCTTTTTGAAATATATTTATTTTTATATTTATTTTGTTTTAAGCTTATAAATTAAGGCATAAAATTACAAACTAAAACTTAAATGCTATTATTCATTACAATATTCATAATCAGAAATGTTTTTTTTTTGTTTGTTTTGTTTTTGTATTTTGTTTTTTTTTTTTTGTATAATTATTATAATTACTTGTTATCCATTTGAAATGTTAAATTAAATGTTATTGTTTAATATTTGTTTTATACTTGTTTATTAAAGTTCATTATTTATTTTTTTTTATATATTTTTTTTTTTATTACAATTTGTGTATTTTGTTTTAAATGTTTTTTGTTGGTGTGCCACTTTTACGTTCGCTCTTATGACGTGCGCGTAAATTCAAAGCTTCATTGACACTGACAGTGCCACTGCCACGCCCATTACAAGTGGGCGAGCAGTTGCACCCTATTTTTTTATCTTTTTTTTTATTTTCATGTAATCGTTTTACCTTGAGTTGACATTAGTTACGGTTTTATGTATGTTTGTGTATGTGTGTGTGTGTAAATATGTGTGTGTTTGTCTGTCTTCATTGTTGTAAATATGAATTGTGTTTGTCGATATTAATACATTTGTTAATGTTTATTGTTTTATTGAATTATTTAAAATTGTAATCTGTTTTTTTTTAATTAATTTATCTTATTATTTCATTTCACTTTCTTTAATTCTTTTTCTCTTTTTTTTTGCATCTCTTTTTTTGTGTTTATGTAATGTATATTTTATAAATTTATTACTTAGAAAAAAAATCAACGCTCTCACTTTCTTAGAGTCTAAGCAATTTTTTAATATTTTACAATTTCTCCTTTAAACTTTTTTTGTTGTTTTCTTTACTTATTTATTTGTAATATTTTTTTTTCTCATTATCTTTCATATATTTATTGAATAAGTCTTAGCGTTTGTATGTTTTTGTTTTGTTTTTGTTTCTTGTTTTTTTATATATATTAATTTTTTAAATTATTTTTAAAATAAGTTGATTTAGCTTATTTTTGTTGTCTAATAAAAATGTGGCTTGTATAAACTATAAAAAAAAAACGGTAAATATCTAAATCTATCATTTTTTTTCTTCTTGTTTAATTCTTTTTTATATTAAAGACATCAAACTGTCTATAATGTTATATTTTTATATAAAATAAAATATAATAATAAGAGTAAAAAAAAAATATTTATATATATATTTATATATGTATCGCTCAGATTATGTGTTAATAATAGTTAAAAAAAAAAAAAAGAAAACAATAATTTTAACACAAATTGAAAATAATTAATATTTATTATATATAAAAATAGAAAAAAATTGTTACCACTAAGTTTATTTCAAAATTTACAAAAAGTTATCATACATACAAATATACATATATGTATATATATATTAATAGATATATTTATATATATATTTTTATATGCATAATTATATATAATGAACATATGTTTATATGTATACTTATATATATATATAAGCATATATATTTTCTTAAGATTTTCTCTTTACTAAGAACAGCCCAACAGTATTTTTTACTATATGTATATACATATATATTTTTATTATATATATATATATCATATTCATACACAACGTTACTATCTTTTCAGTTTGTTGTTTGTCTATCATTATTTTTATTATTAGTTTCTTTTGTTTTTGTTTTTTTATTTAAACTCAAGTCTGAGATTTATTTAATATAATTCTAACTCTGTCAATATTTCTTTATGAAATTTTGCTTTCCGCACAGTTCTAAAAAAAAAAACTTACGCAAAGTTACGATTTGTAAGTTACATCATTACAGTTCTTACAGCATAGCACAAATAACACAATTTGCAATACAAAGAACAAACAGTTAGACATACAGACAGACAGACATACATAGATTAGCCGGCAGCCGCTGTACTTCGCCACCAGAAGTAAAGCAAAGCTCCTAAAGTCATATAACACATACATTCAGTTGTTTGTTGTTGTTTGCAAGATGAGCTTAAGAAACGAAGGTTCCAAATCGTTGTGTCAGTAAATGATTTCATTTTCATTTTCATTTGTTTCTTTGTTTTTTTGTTTGTTTGTTTGTTTAAATGCGTATTGAATCAGTGGGAGACGAAAAGGTATGAAACGAAATTAATTCAAATGTCACATGTTTCATTAGCAGTTAACTATAGTTAGACAAGTACAGACATACATACATATGTACATGTGCTTTGCAATGTTCATGTTGCAATTGTCCATTTTACATATGTAAGTTTCTGTTCTGTGTATTTTTGTGTGTGTGAAAAAGAAGGTGTTTTCTTGATTTGGTTTTTTTTTTTTACTCAGTGTAGTTGCAATAGTTAATCGTAATAGTAGTTAATTGTTGAAAAATTTATTGTTTAATTGTTGTTGTTGTTCGTCGTCATATTTGCATTTTGTGTTGTTATTATTATTATTGTTGTTGTTTCAGCATGTCTGTTATTAGTAAGGGGTTACTATTTTCGTGTTCCATTTCATTTGTCGTTCCACAACTTATTTATATCTGAATGTGTGTGTGTGTGTGTGTGTGAATGTTCGTGGAGGTGTACTTTTATGTATATGTAAGGTAGGTTTATGCACAGTAATTATTTTGTTTTTATATTATTATTTATTTAATTTGTTTTTTGTTTTTTTTTTTTTACTTTATTCTTAATTCGATTATTTTGTTGCCATGTTTTAAGTGCTTTAAGCGATTTTTCTTTCTCATTTGTTTTTTTTTTTGTTTATATTTATTTTTTACTTATATCAATTTTTCACATATGCATATTTTTTTTGTTTTAAATTTTATGTTTGTTTTTTTGTTTTTTTTTTTCTTGTATTTGTTATAAGTAATCATATATTTGTATTTTAAATTTAATTATTTAACATATCCATTTTAATGTTACGTCACAATATTTTCGATTTCGTTTTTTTTTTGTTTTTGTTATCTTCTTTCTTGTTGTTGCATACATTTTTGCTTAACTGTTCTCTTACATTGGTTTTGCTTTAATCAAATATTTGTTGTTCTGTTTTTGCTTATAATACAGCATTCAATTCTAACTACCTATAAAGAGCATGTACATATATATATATGCATGCTTGTATGTTTGTAATACCAGAGCAGCGCACAGCAGTGTTGATTAGCTCGAAAATAAATATTACTTATATGCAACTCTAATATAAAAACAAGTGTCTGTAAAAGTGTATAATTAAATACAACTAAATACGTATGTGTAAGTAAAACAAAAAAGTTTAAAGTAACAACAAAAGTAATAAGAAAATAAAATTTTTTGCACAAAACCCTCTTTCAGAGACACTGATTACAAAATACAAATTTAGTAGTAGTTGCTACCATATGAATTATTTGGGTAAGCTGGCTGATATTGTTGTTGCTGCTGTTGCTGCTGCTGGTGTTGTTGGTGTTGGTGTTGTTGTTGTTGAAGTTGATGTGAATGCGAATGCGCGTGCGTAAGTGGAAGCGGTAGCGGTAGCGCATGATGATGTGGAAGCAAATGCGCTGGCGATTGCAAATGGGCCGGCGATTGCAAATGCGCTGGCGATTGCAAATGCGTTGGCGATTGCAAATGCGTTGGCGATTGCAAATGGCCGACAACAGTTGGAGGATGATGTGATGGTTGTTGTTGTTGTAGCACCTGCTGATGCGCTGGCGATTGTTGCTGATGCTGAAGATGCGGAGAATGTGCATGATGTAAATGTGGCGGTTGTGCATGATGCGCATGATGTAAATGATGTTGAAGCTGTACCGTTTGTTGTTGCTGTTGCTGTTGTTGTTGTTGCTGCTGCTGCTGCAGACTTCGAGCCACTGAACGTTCATGATGATGATAGTGTTGCTGTTGTTGTTGTTGTTGTTGTTGTGACTGTGTTGACTGTGACTGCGATTGCGACTGTGTCTGTTGTGCCTGTGCCTGTGCCTGTGCGTGAGCCTGCTGTTGTTGCTGTTGTTGTTGCTCTTGATGATTAAGATGATGTGGAAGTGCATGTGCATGCGGATGCGGATGCGAATGCGCATGTCCAAGTGGATGGGCATGCGGATGTGCATGTGCATGCGCATGCGCCTGCATATAATTCCAATGTTGCTGTTGAAGTGATGTAGAAGGCGCCGCCGTCGTTGCCGTTAGACCACGTATAATGGATGACGACGACGCCTGTAGTCACAACTAATCTTCATCACTTAATGCTTCATACTGTGACGACAGCAGTGGCTTCGGTTCGGCCGCCGATGCCGATGAACCGACACCCGGATTGGCCAAACCACCTTGATTCATTGAATTCGGCACACCGGCACCGCCGACGACCATGCTAACGGCCGCAACGGCGGCATCGTTCATTGAATGCGGCGTCGCTTTAGGGCCAACATGTGGCGGCGGCGGCGCCTGATGTATCATCGTCAGTTGACTGGGCGGCGGCGCTAAGCCTGCAGCAGCAGCAGCCGAACTTGGTACAGTTAATGCGCTAAATGGATACGTATATGTTGCGGCTGAGAATGTATTGACCGATGGCGGCGGTGCCGGTTGATACGCATGACGCGACGGCGGCGGCGCCTGTTGTACATGCATATCGCCGGGCCCGATGCTGCCGCTATTGGATGTATTCGATGATGTCGAACGGCGACCGCTGTCTATCATGTCATACTGCGTTGGCGTTTTGCGTGACGACACGATGACATCGTGCGGCACTGATGACTCCTTACGGTGCTCTTCACGGTGCGCTGCCGCTGCTGCCGCCGCCGCCGCAGCAGCAGCGGCATGCGCCACATGTGCTGTATGAGCCGTATGTGCCGTATGCAAGTCATCCGCACGATTGTCATCCTCGGTACGCATCACTTCCACAATCCGTTTCTTAACATAATTCATTGTATCGAAATTCGAACCGGATGCTGCACCCGGCATACATTGCTCATGTGCGGCACTCGATGTCGGCGGCGGTGGCACGCCGGCGCGTGCATGCGCTGCTGCCACCGATGCCGGCACGGTGGGTGGCGGCGCGCCGGGATGCATGGGCAGATAGTAGGCAGCAGGTGGCGGCACATCGGCGCCACTGGGCAAGTGCAGTATCTGTTCGTGTACATATTTACGCGGGCTCAACGGCTGCGGCATACGTATTATATTGCGTTCATCGCCGGGTGTATTTGCACGGCCGCCACCACCACCCGGTGGCGCATTCGTTGGCGGCGGTCCACCGATTACGCTATTCGATGCACCTGAATTCGGTGAGCTGCCGACTTTGCTGCGTTCAACATTAACCGCTTCAGCTTCGGCGGCGGCCTTCTGATGCATACGCCTCGTGTACTTCCAACGTTCGGGCGCAACAATGGCCTGCGGCGGTTCCTGCAAATATGGTATATACGCTGGCGGTGTTGGTCTCAAGTGCATCGGATTTGGACCATAATCGTTGGCAATAATTGAATCCGTTAGTTCGCCAAATGTTATGCTCTTCGTTAGTATCTGTGGTGGTGGCGCACCGCCACTTTGCGGCTGCGATGATGGTGGCGGCGCTTGCGAGCTGGGCGGTGGCGGTCCACCGGTTAGTATTTGACCACGTGCCGTTCCATGACCGCCACGTGCATTGCTTGCCTGCTGTGCGTTCATTTCATGCTGAGAGCTGGGCGCACGATCGCCATCCAAATCGATATTGATTATGCTTGGTGAACTTGCTTTGCCATTGTTTTCGCCAGCAACCAATGAAACGGCAGATGGAACATGCTGATTACGTAAGTCTCTGGTATTATACTAAAGTGGTAGAAAAAGAACAAACATCAGTTTCAAACAATAATTCATGCATTCATTTAGCACGCTCAGCAATGCTCGACAATTGCAAGCGTTACTGTCTAAATGCCCTGATTACTTACACCGTACGGTGGCCGCTGCAGTTCGCGGGACAAGCCACCTGGCTCCGAACTGCCCTGACTAATCTGGTGTTTGATGATAGCATCTATCAGATTCTGTGCATTCAAGGAGCTCTCAACCGACGGTCCAACATGTGATCTGTGATATCTAATAATCAAAAATAATAATAATAATAAAATCAATGTCAATGCTTTGTTTATTTGTTGCTAACTTCAACACTTACGGATCACGTTCCCGATCAGGTATTGCACGTGGCGGTCCGGTTTCCGGCGCACGCATATAATGGCCCGGCGGTGCATTCACAACAGCCGCGGCCGCCGCAGCGACATTGCTCGAATAGATACGATCCATGCGTCGGCCCTCGCGTTCACGTTCCTCTGCCACACGTTCCTGTTCGCGTCGTTCCCGTTCACGTTCTCTATCGCGTTCTCTTTCGCGTTCCCGTTGCTCACGCTCTCGTTCACGTTCACGATCGATGCGTTGCACATGCATGCGCTGCTCTTGCACATGCATGCGTTCCAGTTCGCGTTCCTGGCGCTTATGCAAATCACGCTCACGCTCAATGGTATGATTGCGTTGATCACGTTTCGCCTGTTCCATGCGTCGCTGCAGATCGTGCTGACGATACGCTTGATGTTGCTGGGCCGCGGCCGCTGCGGCCATATGCTGTTGCTGTTGTTGTGCATGCGCGGCAGCGGCTGCGGCCGCCACATGCTGATGATGTATGGCAGACAAATCGCGATAGCGTATATCATAATGTGAGGCTGGCGGCGGCGGTGGCGCATTCGGCGCGGCTGCATGCGGTGGCGGTACTTGCGGTGCGGTAACAATATCCAGACGTGAGGACTTGTCGTCCTTTTGGGACGGAACTGGTAATTGTGGCTGTTGGACAGCAACGTCAACAAACGAAGCCAGCGCATCGTGGCCTGCTGTGTAGCAAGAGTGCGTGTATGGAAGAGCAAAGAAATGCATGTGAGTTCGGTGAGTCGTAAAGCGCCGCCAATTTGGACAGCAATAAGCAATCATCAATGGGATATTTACCTGGCGGATAATTGTAGGGTGCGACCACATGTATGCGGCTCTGTGGTGGCGCTGCGGGTGACGGTGGCTTCGAGCCGGTGTTGTGACGTTGTATGACACCTTGACGTTGCGGTGGCGGCGTGCGATGTGGACTTGGTGTGCTAGGCAAATGAGTTAAACGTATGATTAATAAGACAATGATGACACTAAGAGATACGCCGTTATTACATACCTATTTGCGGGATCAGCCGGCGAGGCGCGACTTGTATATTCCGATCGACCGCGTGGATCCTTGTCGTATGCATAGAGTGGCATGCCGCTGGCTGAGCCGCCACTGACGCTATTACGCGGCGATGGCGACTCCTTATCCGAACCGGGACCACCACCACCAACCGACGTGCCGCCGCCACTGCCGCGCGATACGTTGCGCTGCTGGCCCTGCATCTGCTGTGAGGTGATGTAATCGTGCATTACAATTTGCCGTTGACTAAGTACGGGCGATTGTTCGACAACGCCGCCGTACGGCGAACGCGCATACGGTGAACTCAC
This sequence comes from Phortica magna, assembly GCA_037044515.1. NCBI lineage: Eukaryota > Metazoa > Arthropoda > Insecta > Diptera > Drosophilidae > Phortica > Phortica magna. Next base: position 11,268 of record JBAMBP010001940.1, read on the forward strand.
CGTGTAGCCTTGCGGCGCCTGTGGCGACGACTGTTGCGGCGGTGGCAGCGCGCCCGGTGGTTGGCCCGGCTGTGCGGGACTCTGACGTTGTGAGCTCTTGAAGTAATCATAGCTTATACGCTTATTCTCCAAATGATGTGACGGCAAGTGCAGCGGCGTGCCTTGTGTGATCGAGCCGTGCTTGTTTGACTCGCCGACGCCGGGCGGTGTCTGCCGCACGATGGTCTCGTACTTGGGGCTGTGCAGCGTGGGCGCTGAGTGCACAATGATCTGTTGCGTATTGTTGGCCGGCGTGCCGTGTGTTATTGAGCCGCCCTTGACCATCAGTTGTTGTGGCTGCTGCTGTTGTTGGTGCTGTTGTTGTTGTTGCTGCTGCTGCTGTTGTTGTTGTGAAGGCGAGGGCGCCTGTGCATGCGGCGGCGGCGGATGTATGTGCTGTGGACTGAGTTTTGGCGGCAGCTTGGAAATACTGCTGACCGGACGTGTATGTGACGGTGGTGGCTGCGCTTGTGGCGGCGGCGGCGCCTGGCTACGGCCGGGCTGTGTTATCGGAATGGGTACAGGTACTTGCGACACATAGAGCGGACCGGGCCCACCTTTGACAACATGAGGTATTGGCGGATAGTGATACGATGAATTCGGCTGGCCGGCCATTGCAGCCGCTTCAGTGCTGCGGAAAATGGACGCGGAGCGCACAATATGACGCATGCTGCCAGTCATCGGCGGCGGATGGTGTACACTTGCGGCTGATGCTGCCGATGACGATGACGATGATGAGGCTGACGATGATGGTCCCGTAACTGAGGACGATGTGTTGGAGGTGTGCGGCGAATTGCCGTCGCGTGGCGGCTTCTTAATCGACAAGTCGAGCGTTTGCGGCTCGGGATCATTGTTGCGTTGCTGTTGTGCCGCAACCATGGCGCCCACAGTGCCATAGATAATCGTCTCGGGCAGCGTTGGCTGTGGCGGTGTCGGGTTCTTGACAATGCCCGGCTTGACTACGGGCGTAATTGTTGCTTTATCGTTGGACTGATGCATTAGACTGCCGCCGTGCGCATGATGGCCGGGCGGTAAGTGTGTATTGACGACGGACAACGTTGCCAGATTGTCGGGATGTACAATAGCCGAAGGCGGCGGTATGCCAGGCACGCCTTGATTCACCAACGGTCGTGTGTTCACCTTCTGCACGGAGGTGCCAATTGGCAGACCGTGCGCCTGCTGTTTGACCATCGAACTATCATTGCGGTAATCGCCGCGTTGCACAATGGTGACGTCAGCGTTGCTGTTGCCACTTGGTTCATTTCGTACACGTGCGTCGATACTGTTTGCCTGTTGCTGTTGCTGTTGTTGCTGTTGTTGTTGCTGCTGCTGCAACTGCGATGTTAGCGGCGGCGGTGGCTGTTGATGACTGGGCAGCGGCGCCGTTTGTTGTTGTTGATGTGGCAACATGTGCGTCTGTACGTGCGCATTGACTTTGCCGCCAGTGTTGCTGCTGCTGCCACTGCCACTGCCGCTGCCGCCGCCAGCACCGCTGCCCGGTATCTGTGGCCCCTTGTGCTTCAGCTGTCGTTCAATCACCGTGTAGACAAAGTCCTGCACATTATTGCACTGTTCACGCCGTGGCGGCATGCCCAGATGTGGTGGCCCATTGGCGCATGGTGCGCCCGCCGTCATGACTGTTGTGGGCGCCGGCAAACCGGCCATCAAATTGCTATTGCCGCCAATGCCGCCGCCACTGCTGCTGACCACTGCGTTGAGCAGCACCTTTGGACTCTGGCGATTCGCTGGCGAATTCTCATTCTCTTCGTCGGCCGTTTCCGTTGCCGATGAATCGTACTCCTCGGATGGTTTCTGCTTTTTGGGCGCATGTCCTAGCGGCGGCAATAGACGATCCGCATCGTTTATAACCTTCGATGGTACGCTGGTCGGCGTGATGGTGATTGCTACGCCGCTTGTGTTCACGACAGCATTGTTCTGTGCCATCGCTTGAGATTGCTTCTGTTGTTGATGTTGTTGTTGCTGCTGTTGTTGTTGTTGTTCACGATGCTGTTTCAATTGTTGCTGCTGTTGCTGTTGTTGCTGCTGTTGATGCTGTTGTTGATGCTGTTGATGTTGCTGTTGTTGCTTCGCTTGAAGTTCCTTGGGTAAAGAATTAAGTCGTTGTAAATGTTCAGGACTCTCAACGGAAGCTGTATCACTGCCGCCCGGTTCACGTTCATCGCATGACGATGTACTGACATCAGTTTCATCGCCATCGGTACGTCGCTCTTCATCGGTTAGAATCACATGCGGATCAAGTTTACGCCGTATGCGCATCAGACAGGCGGAACAACAGCGTGTCGCCTGCGTTGGTATTTGGAACTCGCTGACAATTGGTTCGCGCAGTTCGGGTGGCAATTCGAATAAGCGCGTTGGTATGTTGTGTAGGCGTTTGGCACGATCCTTTGGATTCGGACATGTTGGTAGTGGACAGTTGGGACAGCGATTGCGCACCGATTTGCATTGGCATGAGTTGCAAACCCGTGCGCCCACCGGTATTGTATCATCTGGAATGCCATACTGCTGGCCACGACCCTTTTTCAGTGGACGCGTGCGTGGACACGACTCTGTCTTGCACACGAAACAGGCAGCTAATTTATCTGCAAAAATTCAAAGAGATCACATTTATGTAATTGCTTTATTTTTAAATACATTTTTTTTCAGAATTATTCAACATTGTAAATGTTTATGTGCTTATTATATGAATGCAGACATAAGTCTTTTGAATATTGTCGACGATTGCAACAGGGGCTCTTCGCAAATGTTGGTAATTATTGTTCAAATATTAAAAAGGAAACGGCACTCATTCACGCAAGTCGTAAGTTAGGGTGGCAGAGCAACGCTGCGCTGTGCAGAGAATTCCTTAGCACACAACGACCCACAACAATGTGTTTACTTAATAAATTTTAATGATAAACAAATAGTCACAAGTGATTAACTCAAAATGAAAATGAAAAAGTTTGGCCAAAGCGCATACACACATATATATATATATATATATATATTTAAGTAGTAGAATACAGGAACAGTGGAAACAGTGTGAATAATGAAACAAAGGTAGCCATGTATGTACACACGAATATATGTATTTATATGCGTTGATGTAATGCATAATGTTAAGTTCGAATTACGACTCATGCTTCTTATGCTCTTAAAACATAATAATAATAAAAGCCTTTGAAAATCAACCTTAAAAATTCATAGTCAAATTCATTTATAGAAAGGTGAGGAATGACGTCGAACAAATGATTTTGCAATCAATGAGACAAAAAAGTATATGTATAATAAAGAGATTGTCTCCATGGAATATGTACACAAATAACAGGAAATTCATAATCAAACGACAAAATGTATATCTTGGCCATGACGAATATGATGTACACTATGAAAACTTGTTGTTAAGTGAATAACAACACAAGTAGTTAAAATAAGAAGGAGCATTTTCTGTAAACTATATTGCTGTTAGTTCAGTAGTTCATCGTTCCAAAATCTACACAAACTTGCACAAGGCCACACAACATACGCCAGTTTAACATTCAGGGTTTGACAAGTTTTGTTTCACTTGTGAAAAACTATTAAAAAGTTAAGTGTAAATTGCGCACAAAATTATTAAAACAGGTGTAATGTAATTGTTTTATTTTTGCAAATGCAAACCAATTAATTTTGATTGCTCAACCATGGTGCGGGTGCGGCGTGCCTTTTAAAATAATAAATAGCTTCAAAGACAACTCGTTGCATTCTTCTAATACAAAATAAGTGTAAAACAGTGAGTGGGAGAAAGAGAAAGTGAGTCTTTAGTACAACATAAACAAGTCAGCGTGGAAACGAACGAAGAACGACAATGATGGCGACACAATTTGGTGTGTGAGCCATGTTAGAAGAGCGCATTAAATAATTGTATGTATATATAAGTAAGTATAATGCCATAGAGCAAAGAAGCCAACGCAGTCAACTGACACTCTCTCTCTTTCACTTGCTCTAGGTTGCTGGCTGGCAGTGTAGCCCAACGAAAAAAAAAGAAAAAACATTGACAAAGATGAAGAAGAAGAACAAGTGCTCCAACCAAAAAGCTCACTAATTGTGTTTGCCCATTTCGAAGGCAGGCGGCACGGCATGTGGCTCACTTTCAATTCAGCGTGGGCCAAACCAAGCAAAGTCAAGCCAAGCCGAGCCAGTTCAACGCCAGCAACAGTTGTGAACGTAGCGCAAGTCAACCCTCATTAAAAATTCTATTTAATCAGTTTCGTTGGTTTTTCATTTGAAGAGGCCACGCAAGGCAAGGCAGGCGACTGGCCAAGCGAATGAACGAACGAGCGAACGAAATTAAATGTAATTGCATTTGAATAACTAAGTAAATTTGATTGTTTTGATTGACCGTGGAGAAAGAAAATGAGCCAACAAGTAGAAAAGGCCGTTGTGTGATCATCAGAGTCTATTCTAATAAATAAAATGCAAAGCTGCGACGCTCCGCTGCCGCTACCGTTGCAGCAACAAATGCGCTTTCACACAGCAACACAACATTTACAGTTAAATTTGCATATAAATACGTATCTAGGTGAAGAAGAAGTGAGGGAGGCTTGGTAAGGACAAATACGTCACCTTTTTGTTATGCAATTAATTAAATTTGATTTACTTGCTATGAAATAAAAAAAAAAGGACAGAAGGCTGGAAAAAAAGAGAGAAAAAACAAACAAGTGTGCTTTAAACAGACATGACCAACTATGTAATACGCTGCAAATGCTTAGAGAGTCTTAGAGTTGTGTATGTAAGTTACATACATTTGCACAAACTGCATGTGCACCTATGCGAATGGCTTGAATGGTAGGGTATGCAAAAAAAATAAAATATGAAATGAAATAACAAAAAAAAAAAAATATGTATTAATACATAAAATCGAATAAATAAGTTATTTTCAATTAAAAATGCAATCCAAATGCAATGCTCGCGTAAAAAAACATGTATAAAAAAATCAGAAAAACAACAACAACAACATGAAGTGAAAATTGTATATGAAATCAAATAATGCATAAAACAAACATTTAATTTAATAATAAATATATTTGCGAATTGATTGAAAACGCCAATAAAATTGTCGATGAGCGGTGGCGGGGATGTGGGGTGTGGGAGTGTAGTGCAAGCTGACGAACAAGCGCATCATAATAAATAAGTAAATATAATGCAATAAGCAAAAGATTATGCGTTTTTATGATTTTTCATTATTAATTTAAATGAAATAAATTAAAATAACAATCAAAGTTGCAATAAATCAGACAATTTCATTAATATTGTTTGGCACATTAACAAAAAAATAAAAAAACAAATTATTCTTGTAATTTTTTAAGTACCAAAAAAATTTAATTTTAATTGATCAAACATATTAAATATGACTAAAATAAAACAGGCAATAAATCATTGCAATTTGGTAATGTATTTCGTTACATTGCCAAATTATGCAATTCAGTAATACAAAGACAACGAATTGCAGTCGACGTTGACGTCTACAGCGTCTTCAATGCTTGCGACAAAAAGAAATATGAAAGCTATAAGAAAGAAGCGCGGTCGACGTCGCTGTGTCTTAGTTGCGCTCTGCTCTGTTATGTTCTGCTCTGTACACGCCGCTTGCTTTTCTGCATTTTCTATCAATTTTATTAATAATTCAATCAGTCAAAAATTATTTCGAAAACGCCCCCAAAGGAAAACAAAAACTTTTCTTTCTATGATTTTTTTTCTGTTTTATTGGTTTCTTTTGATTTTTTCTTCTTTTTCATCTACTTCTTGTGCTTTCTGTCGCACACGTTTATACGCTGCACATTTGTGTAGGTGTATACAGCATATTCCATAGTATATGAGGTTTGTAGATGTGACCATATATTGAAAGAAGCGTGACAATTTAAGCAAAGTTATAAAAATTATGACTGATTGATTCTATTCGGGCAACTCTATTGGGACTGTTAACAAAATTATTCTGCTAAATGGCATGTTAAAAGGTTTAACAGCTTGTCGTACACTTGGCATAACGATGGAATTTGGAATTCAAAGTGACAGTGCAGTGACAGGAATATAAAACCAACTAATTCTTTCAAAAGTGTTGCCAAAATAAAGCCATATATGTCTGGCTGTAGTGTATTGAAAATTCGTTATGACTGTCGGAAAGTTTGCTCAACATTTCACAGCACAACCGTGAGGAAGACTTGGCCGCTTCTTTATTCAATATAAAAGATGAAACGTCAAATTTGCTTTTGCCGTTCGCTGATATTTGCACTGCACATCACCCAAATGAAAAGTAAAATAAAAAAGAAGAAAAAAAAAAGGAGAGGAGAAATAGCAGAGACAGCAGCAGCAGCAGCAAATAAACGAAAAACAATAAGAAGAGACACAGCAAAAAAAATACAGAAAAAACCATTGAAATAATTCCATTAGTACAATTTATTTTGCAAGGACATAAAGTAAATATTAAATAACGGTACTATGACTGAGAAATATGTTTCATATGCCATACAAGAAAGCGGAAGCGGACGGACAAACGGACGGTTGCTTTAATTAACGGTGGTTTTGTTTTTCCTGAAAAATATTTCCTTTTCACATATAAATTATTAATAAAACAAAAAAAGGAAAATATTATATTCGACAATGCTGAAATCTATACACCCTTTGTTAACAAGAACAACAAAAACAAAAAAAAAATGCAAAATCGAATCATGTTATATTTGAAATAAAAAATAAACTTTCTACTACACAGAGTTATTGAAGTGAAGTGAAGTCGCGGCTTAGGTTTCAATTGCATGTGCATGTGCATGCATATGTAAATTGCAAGTGCCGTTAGCAAGGATCATAATCACTGCAGCAACATGACAAACTAATTGGCAACAAATGTCAATTACTAAGATAATCCAAGAACAATTTTTAAGATTGCACAGAAGTTCAAGATGAGGCAATAGGCCGTTTAATCATGTCGTACTACTATATTGATGTCCAAACACACACACACACAAATGAATAACTACCAAACAAATGCAAAACGTTAGGCAACGTTAAAAAACCCACAAAATGTAAAAAAAAACTTGCCAACCAATTAAAATACAAAAGCAATATTGTTGCAACAACAACAACAACAGCAACAACAAAAGTCAACAATATCACAAGCAACAAATGTTGGCTATGCGTGTATATGTATGTAGGTATGTGTGCGTGAGCATTTCTGTTTGTATGAGGCGCACTAAAGTGTGCAAAACAGACACCGTCGCAGCCGCTAATTAGCACCATTGGGAATTGCCAAGTCAGTGAAAAGTGGACAAATATTGCACGCCGACGTCGCCGCCGCCGACGCTGCCGTTGTTGCTAGCTACCAAAGCAGCCTGCAATGTGGTTTGGGTAACACTGCTTCAATCAAATATGCCAGAGCAGTGTTGTAAAATAACTGTCGAAAGTAGCAATATCTAAAGTAAAAAAAAAACGGAAGAAGTTGTCGACGACGACGACATAGTCTTGGGTAAAGACAACCAGAAGGAGAAGGAGGAGGAATGTATGAAGCACTTGTGTAAACAAAAATTGAGAGGATACCAGAAAAGTGTACAAAAGTTTACTTCTACTTCGTTCATAATGTAGACTCAATGCTCTTTCCATTACATATACATATATATGTATGTATGTATTTATATACCTTTATTTGGACTTCTCATTAAGACACATTTTCGCATTTTCACTTCTTGCCTTTTGAGATTTAGAAGTGTAAAATAAAGATGTCGAATTTCGCGTTTTGATGTTTGTCGTTGAACTTTCATCACTAAACGAAATCAAAATAAAAATCAGCTGACAGTTCAAACGAAGAATGAAGAAGAACGAAAATCTAATTGAAAATTAATTTGATCATGCATTGACTCTGCAAAATATGCCTTAAACTTGTGATAAACTACAATAAATTAAATAGACAAATGTAAAGAATAAAAAAAAATATTAAAATTATTTGGCGCAGTTGGCCAAATGTAAAAAAAAACTCTAAGCTGAGTGTGTGTGTGTGAGACTAATAATGATGTGCAAAAGTCATGCTTTTAATCTTGACACAAAGGATTAAACTTTGTGTTAGTGTGCCAAGTGTTTGGTCAGAAAAAAAAATATATATATATATAAATACATACATGCGCACGTGTCCATCACTAGACAGCTTTTGTAAGTAAGTCAGAATGTAACTCAGCATGTCCGCAGTGCCGCCACCACTTGCAAACAGATTTGTTGCCGAAACATGGATTCGGTGGTTTCTTCAATGACATTACTGTCTGTCATATATGCGTTGGCGGCGCTGCGAAATTGTATCATTTGGTTGGTTGGCAGAAACAGCAACACAGCACATCATAACAACAACCAACCACACACGGAACAGAAGCAAACCAAACGAAAAGTTGCTGCCGCTGCTGCACAACGTTCCTAGGCACATTTAATTTACGAAATGGTGTTGATTTAGCAGCAGCAAAACCAGGCTGCCCAACTGTATGTCTGTCTGTCTGTGTCTCACTCTCAGTCACAGTCATCAAGAAACGTACAACACGGTTATGAACGCGTGGGCGTTCATCTTGTATAATCGACCATACCGATATGAATTAGCGCGAAACAACATAGGCAGGCAGGGAACACCGGAAGAAGACCGTTGAAGATGAACAGGGCATTCGATTTATAGGGTGATCAAACGCTATGTTAACAATAGTTATTATGTATGTATATTAATTTAGCTCAATTATCATCTGAGGAAACTTATTGTTAATCAGCTGTTTGTAAAGCAAATCAGCTGTTTGATAAATAATTTACCTATGGATATAACCAAAATTCAATTAATAATATGTGTGTGCGTGTCTAGATTGACATTATTATGTTTAATCGTTAATATCATGTGCAATAAATCATGATTACTTATCATTTACTTTTTTCGATATACGAATTGAAGTTATTTTTGTTGTGGTTGTTGTTGTCGCTGCTGCTGCTGCTGCTGATGTTGTTTTAGCGATAATCAAAAGGGTGTGCAATTTTAATTGGGCAATTTAATTAGTAATGTAAGCAAAAGTCGGTTTGTCGGTCGTCTGTCTGTCTGTTTGCCAGTGTAGTCATCAACATCATCATCATCGACATACCACTGCTACTAACTAACAGGCAATCGTATCAACCGCAAGTAAACGAAAGAAAAACCGATAGAGAACGGCGCACAGAATTGGTTGGTTAGGCTGTCAGAGAGAGAGAGAGGCACACACACACTGACTCAATGTATTGAAGGAAGTATTGAAAGAGGTAGACTGTGTGTAAGATAAGTAAAGGAAAGCAAGATAGCGTTGGCTAAATGAAGTGGCATTTTGTGTTGAGCGAAAGAAGGCATACGTTTGGCTTGGATCAAATACGCAGTAGCAACTTTCTTACCCGCCCTCTCTCACTCTCTTTATTTTGCTTTACATTAAACACTTTGCACCATTTCTGATGACATGGCAGTATTCATGCAAGCAAACCAATCGAAAAACGAATTAGCAAAAGAAGCCTCAATGAGTAAAGTTACACATTTGTAATTAGCTTATTAAACGATAACAATAAATTTAATATGCCAACACTTATATCAACAATTTGTTTAAAAGTTTAAAATTTGTATCAACATGTGACGCAAACTTATGTGCTATTTGATTTATTAATAATACGATGTATATCAATGTAAATTATAACATAAACAATCGAACTGACAATGCATCACAGAATAATACGTGCTAGCGGTTCAGTCCGCCCGTCTGTCTGTCTGTCAGTGAGACAGGTAAATTCTATTAATTAGCAGACAATTACATTTCTATACACACGCACATGCACACACACACACACATACATATAATGCATGCTCATGAATTCAGCGGCAAATCGTCTTTTACCGTTACATTTCAGTTTGACTGTTGTTGTTGCTTGTTGAGTCTGTAACAGGATTTGCTCATCAAATTCGCTAATTGTTTTTGTCTTTCGTTCGTTCGTTCGTTGATTTGGTTGGGTTTTCTCCTAATGCGTGTACTTACTTCATGCCCCCCTCCCTCGTTCTATACCAAAAGTTGACCATTATGATAATGATGCTACCTCCAAATGGGTATGAGAAAGAAAGGTGTTGGTATTGTGAGTAGGTGTTTGTGATGCTGTCGCTGCCCCGGCTGTCGTTCGCCGTGGCGCTGCGTTGCGTTGCTCACTCGCATGACATGTATGTATTTTTATGTATGTGTGTGTGTGCGTGTGTGTATATATGCTAACACCCTTGCACTTCATAGCCGCGGCTTGTTGCAATGCCCGGCAATTGGCGGCAAACAATTAGCGTAATTTCAATTTTGTTGAAAATTTTATAAGCAACACACAACACAACGTAACGCAAGCAACGGCACACAAATATCCACACACACACACACACACGCACACAGGCAGACACACGCACAGAAAAACCCGAGTGACTTTCCGCACTGAAAGCATTAACAACAACCTGCCAGGCTCAACACATGTATGTATGTGAATGCAAAGCAAAAAAAAAAAAAAAGGAGCAACAAGAACAAAGCAGAACAGAGCAAAGCGCATCAAGGTAAGAGTTGCCACCCTCGCTTAAAAAAGCACTCACTCGAAATTTTTGGTTTTACCGCTTTTGCCAATATTTTGGTGTGTTCGTTCTTGTTGTTGGTGTTGTTCGTACGTATGTCTATCTATCTGTTTGCTTGTTTGTTTGTTGTTTGTTGTTTGTTTGTGCGATTAGCGGTATTTTAGATACGTACATACACTCTTAGACAACACGTAGGACAGAACATTTGATTGCCTTAACTTAAAATGCAACAACAACAAACAAAACAAATTCATAACAATGTCGTATTCTCTTTAACCCTTCTCTCTCTAAAACTACATTTTTATGTTCACTACCCAAGAAGTAAAAGGGCATATAACTATAACTATGTCATATTAAACATCCTTGTACATTTTAATCTGAAATGCGCACCAAAACGGCAAACTTTGAGCGCTCAGTGGGACTTCGGCACTTGGTAAGACCTCTGTTAACGCATATCTACAAAGCGGTAACCTTCTTCATAAGTAATGATATATTCCCATAGCCATCATTAGCTCTCAAATTCATTCTTTCAATTGACCAAGTAGTTTGAAGCATAAAAAAACACACCAAATGTCATCTAAAGGGCAGAGTATCATTGAGAAACTCATGTCAATTCTTTACTTTAATTTAATTATTTATTCAAAATATTAAGCAAAATCTCACGTGAGAATAACTCAAAATCTTACAAAATCTCTTACAAACGATAGGGGTCGAAAATTCAAGAAAAAAAACCAAACAATTTATGGACGTCCCTCGATACAATACGACATGTTTCCCAAAAACAACAAAATCAAAAGCTTTCAATAGTCTCATTAGCACATGCTTTAGCACATTTGTGATTTACAACAGCTGCTATAGCAACTAAATATCCTTGATGATGTATGTGTGTGTGAGTATATTACTTAATATGAGAAAATTCGCTAATGCATAAAATTGCAGTTGATTTTGATATTAACATTGATATTAGCCTTGTTTAAATGATTAAAGCCTCGAGACGAGTTGATTCTGTATGCATATTGTTGTTGTTGTTGTTGATTTTATTTTATTGTTTTATTAATGTTGCGCGTCAATTATGTTTTAATTGTCATAAAAGGTTTGTTCCCTTTGGTGGCAAATGCACACATGTACATACAGATTGATGTAAATTCACATCGTACTTATGTGGGAGTCTGTGTGTGTGTGTGTGTAAATGGTATGGTTAAACAATTAAATCCAATTGGGTATAAGCCAACAAGAACTGACTCGTTGTAAACGCATATGTATGTATGTATTTGTATGATGACCATATATACATAAGTATGAGTAAGTGTATGTATATATTTGTGTGTATGTACAATTTTCTGCAAAGATCAGCATTTTTCATTATGCTCGAATGTAACTGAAGGGCAACTCAATTGCAAATTGAAAAGTCTGTGTGTATATGTGTGTGTGTGTCTGAGCGAGCAAGCGATATACAAATAAACAAACAAATAAACAACATACTGTCATATGTTATACGCAGCATATGGCAGATATCCCCCACTTTCATATAAACACTCAACCAAGCAACAAACACATGCACAAAGTGGACAAATGTCCGAACGAACGAACAAAACGAACAAACGAACGTACGTATGTGTAAGTAAGAGAACGAGCGAACGAGCGAGCGAGCGAGCGAGAGCACACGTGATGCAAGGCAAGAAGGAAGGACAGAACGAACAAACATGTTTACTGTCACTTTACACAAAACCATGATTACAATTAAAAACGGAAAAAGGCTAATCCTTTGGCGCACGTGCTGATGGCTGATGAACGATGCTGTTGTTGTTGCAATACATACATAGGTGTGACAGTGTCAGAGACAGAGAGTGAGAAAGAGTGAGAGATAGGGTTAAAGAGAGCGGGTGTGCGGTGCGACACGTAATATGCAAGTGAGTGACACATGAAACATACTTCGGACACTCGGAAAAATGAAGAGGATTAACAAGAATTATAAACGCTGATGATATCTGTATGTCTGTCCAACTGTCTGTCTGTGACACTCACATTGATGACAAGAGTATTGCAGCACAGAGATCAAAAATGGCAATAGACGACAACTCTGATTCTGACTGACTGTCCAACTGTCTGTCTGTCTGTCTGTCTGAACGACCGACCGAATCATTGAGTGAGTGAAGGCATGGCAAGGCAAGCCAAGCAACAACAGCACGTGTGGTAAATAGGAATTTTTGCACCTGAATACAATCAGTGTAAGATACTATTTGCTGAGTTGTCAAGAGGGCATTTTAAAATAAAGGGGCAAAATCTGTTTTTGTTTGCCAATTAACAAAATTGATTTATGCGTTTAACACAACAACAACACGATAAAATAACATTTTCGGCCTTAACGAAACTTATATACGCTTACATATTACATATATTTTTATAAATTTATCTACAAAATACATTATTAAGTAACTAAACGACTTACAAAACAAATAAATCAGTTGGATGCCAGTTAACGTATATTGGTTGTACTAATAGTGAACATTAATGAATGTTTATGCATTTGTATGTAAGAATGTTATAAAAGTGAGGCTAGAATTATGCAGAATTCATCAGGCGCGTCTTGGACAGAAAGGTAAACAGATTTTAACCATCATACAATATTGCTTAAATACTGAAAATGCATACTATTACTAGAGAGCAAGATACATATATGTTTCTTTAATATGCCATACGCTTTATAACAATATTACAATACCATCTCGCAAAGGGTATTAAATATTGATTGCAAATGTAAGCGACAATGGAAGAGAGACGAGGACGTGAAATGAAAAAAAAAAAAGCGACAAAAAGTGTGTGTGAATTGGTTTCGGTTTATTGATATTTATAATTAATATTAATAACTTTACCATTGCACATTTTAAATTATATTTTAAAACAATTTCATTAATATTTTTAATGCATGATTGAATGCTGTGTATCGAAGCGTGTGCCCTTTGTAATTGTGCATACATATATGACAGGCACCGACAAATAAAGTGGGGAGAGAGAGAGTGAGAAGAGCAGTTACCACAAATAACTGTACTACATGGACCAAGAAGCTTCAAACAATTGATGCAATAAAAAGTAATTGATGTGTTTCTCAAAATAATTGAGGTAAAAAGTTCAAGAAGTTTCTTTATAATTCGGGATTGATTGTTTTTTAATTGAAGTTTTTTGTTTCCCATACATAATATAAAATGACAGTTTTGATAGAAATAATATGAAAAAGTATGTTATCTTCGAAACATAACCCCCGTAAAACTATGGATCAGCCTAGTTGGAGAATTTTAATGCAGACCTGTAAAATTTTGATTGACTTTGAATAACTACAGTTATTCGTTGCTTGGATAGCGCAATATAAGAAACTTTACTATACACACACACACAGAGAGAAGTAAATGAGTTGCAGAAGTATAAGAATTTGTTTGTAATGAAAAGAATATCATTCAACAGAAATTTCAAATCAAACCAAAAGGTAACCAAAGGAACCGCCATGTCTTTTCTGTTTGACAAAATGCTATAATACAGAAATTCTATAAACAAAAAAAAAATATAAATAAAAATAATAAAAAAAAAAATTAAAAGAAAACATGGCGTCCAGGATAGGTGGGCTGGGGTGGTGTGGTGTGTTGGTAGTTGTAGTTGAAGGCAAAAAGAAAACAAAATAAAACAAAATTTGTCATGAAATGTAAATAGAAAACCCGAAACGTTGATTCAACGGTAATTAAAAGCAACTCAAGCTGATAGTAATCATAAAAAAAATACAAATAAAAAACAGTATGTATATTGAGAGACGTTAAAAGAGAATATCCTTGTAAAAGGACACACACACACACATACAGACATACATAAACACAAATCAATTAAGTCAATTGAGAATTTGAGGTGAGAATTCAGATAATCTTGCATCGATGAAGCGATAAAAAATGTAACGGTAAACATACAGTTGAGCAATTTTGATCAGAACATGTGTGTTTGTGTGCGTTACATTGAATTTAATATCGTATGTGTTTCGTGAGTCCTTAAAAACACGAAATCATTTAATAGAAAATTTATTTTTTCATTAATAATTCAGACATAATTATTAGCGTCACACTTATATACATATGTACACATGTGTACAGTATTAATTCAAGGACTCAATTTACTTGTTGGCTCTTGATTGATACAAAAAACACACTCAATCGATAATAAAACAACACTAATCGATATAAAGTATCGGTAATCGAAACAAAATAAAGTTTGTTATTTAAAGTATATGATTTCTGTATAATATGATAATATATTCGACTTTTTTTTTCTTAAATATATTTATTAATTTAGCATAAATGTTAATATTAAAAATGTGCAAAAGAGACAGCAACAATATATGTGAAACGTATGAAAATTGAATGCATCAGCAATATTGGAACTCAAGTGTACGCAATTATTGAATGTGTTCTGCTTTCATCTTACTTTTTATTTATATTTTTTTATAAATTTTTTTTTTTAAATTATTTTTTGGTTGGTTTTTGTCAATCGTTGGTTATTTAAAAAAAAAATTTATAAAAATAAAAATAAATAAAAACGGGATGCGGAAAGAACCCAGAAACCAAAGCACAAACAGACAAAGTAAAGAAATCCAAGCGCACAGCCAACCAATTAAACAGACCAACAACAAATATAAGCCATGAAAGCAGCCGCAGAGCAGAGTAACGGTAACGGTAACAGTCGAACAGCAGCAGCAGCATGCCGTAAAAAAGGACACATGAGCAAGAGAGCGTTAGCACAAACCGAACGTAGGCAGCAGCAAAAGCAGTGAAAAGCGACCGAGTGAGTGAGCCAGCAAGTCAGTATGACGACAGAACGAAATGAAATGAAAAAACAAAAAAACCAACAACAAAAACAAACAAACCGAACAGCCGAATGAATGAACAAACGAATGAATGAACGAAACCGACAACGACAACTACAACGATGTCGTTGTCGTTGTCGTTGTCTATGATGAGCACAAGCACAAGCACAAGCACAAAAAAATGTAAGTTAACGTAGGCGAGGGCGGCCAGGACAGACAGGCAAATCAACGATACTCAACGATGATGTTCATAATAAAGTTGCTGTTGCTGTTGTTGTTGTTGTTGTTGACGATGACGCGTTGAAGACTATAAATACGCGTGCACAATTACGAGATGGCATCAGTATTAATCGAGTTGTACACGTGGTAACACAGCCGACGCAATTGAGCACGGTGACACAACAATAACGTCAATGACGCTTTATTAGTCAAACGTTTTGTGTGTGTGTGCGCGCTTAAGTGACATTAGGATTCACCTATTAAGCAAAGCATCGGGACGCGTGATTTATTTAATTCTTTTATTATTATTTGTAAATTAAATTTATAACAATCATGTTTACAAATTGGTTAACGGGCACGACAAGTAGCACACAAGGCACAAGCTCATTGAATAATCTCATAGTGGCGGCCGCGGCAAACAATAATGATAATCAACGTGAAAGCATACTTAGCGGCGTCGGAGGCGTCGGCAGTAACATGATGCTAACTACGCCGCCCGACGTTGTGCTCGAGGTTGGTCCTGCGCCGGCGACCACTGTGCGCTTTGTTGCACACTCACTTGTGCTGGGCATGCACAGTGGTTATTTACGTTCGGCCATACGTATGGATGAGCATGCCATTGGCGCTCCGACGCGTACAACAACAACAGCAGCAAGTAACGGCACTTGCAGTAATGTACATGTGAGCGGCGGCGGCACAAATGTTGGTGTCGTTGGCGGTGACATTGTGCTGTTCTTGAGCAATGTGACGGCCGAGCAATTTGCGCCGTTATTAACGTACATGTATACGGGTTATTTGGATTTAAATGTGGAGAATATATTTGCCATATTATTGGCAACGCATGTATTGCATATGCCAAGAGCATTGGAGATATGTCGGTGGGTGTTTTTAAAATCATCAAAATCAGAATTGAAATCGAAAACACAAAAAAAAGTTACAAAAAATTGCAAAATTGCAACAAGTTTGTTTTTTTTTTTTTTTAGTGCAATTTTGTGTTATTTTTTTTCTCTTAATAAAAAATGTTTGTAATTTCATTTTTTTTTTTTTCATTCTTTTAATGAAATTAGAACATTTCTCGCACGCGCACAAACCGAAGGTTATCTAACAAATAATACGCTCAACAATCTAACAACAACAACAACAGCGACCGATGCAAGATCGGCACAAGCGCAAGGACAAGTGCAAGGTTGCGGGGGTAGCAGCGGGGGCAGTAAAATTATACGTCCAATACCAAGCAAAGCGACAATGTTAAATTTCGGGTTTTTACCCATGGCAACACCGACGGTGCAACCAACACCAACAGTAGCAACAGCAACAACAACAACAACAGCAGCAGCCGCCTACAAATGCTTGCAAGAAGCTTATCAAATGCCGCAATTAATAGTTGAGCAGCAAAGGGCGACGGTGGGGGAGGAGCATGATAGTGAATGTGAGACATATGAGGATATCGATGTGGTGCAATCGGATGAATCAAGTAATGAACAACAACAACAACAACAATCATTGTGTCAAATGTCAAAGTGTCAACAACAAATGCAACAACAACAACAACAAGCTGAAGCTGCTATTATTGTTAATGAAAATGTGTCAGTTGTGAATGTTGCTGCTAATGATAATAATGATGATGACGATGATGAAGATATTGAAGTATTCATTGATAGCAATACCGAAACAGAAGATAATGATCATGATCATGATAATGATATTGTTATGGTTTATAATACAACAACGACAACAAATGTCGGCAATCGCGCCAAGCCAAATAATGACCAACAAAATAAAATGCAAACAAAGCAACAACAAACATATCGACAACAACAACAACAACACAAAACAAAATCAAAACAAATTGTGACAAATCAACAACAACAACAACAGCAAAGAGGACGAATACGTGCCGCGACGTCGACGTCAGCAAGGTTTACAAACAGCAAACGACGCAACACAGAAGAAGTTCAACGTCAGCCGCGCAGCAATAATCATCATCATCATCACAATCATAATCATCATAATAATAATGGTTTACAGATTGCTAAAGCGGCCATACCCGCCTCACAATTGGATGCTGTTGCAACGGGTGGGGGAGGGGCAACGGCAGCGGCAGCAGCAGCTGTTGAACATGCCAAAGTGATCATTGATGTTGCAAGTTGTGACGGCCCTGTGCGCTTCCGCCGTATATTGAATACGGCCTATGGCAATAAAACCGATGCTACGCATGGTGCTAACATTAGTGTTGTTGGCGGCAGTGTTGGTTTGCCGCCAATAAAACAACGTACACAACAAAGTCTCAGCTATTCATTTCATCAGCAAATGGCAAAGACAATTAATCAGCAGCAACGCATGTTGCAGCATGCCAATGAAACGGAAAATAGCGGCAATGCAAATCAACAACATCATCAACATCATCAGCAGCAGCAGCAGCAACAACAACAACAACAACAATATGAAACTCAACAACATGAAAGCCAACAACAACAACAACAACAGAAAAAAGCGCATGGCCATGATGTATATGTGTGTGTTTATTGTAAGCACACATTTAAATCGCAGTACTGCTATCAGAAGCATGCCAAAAGGCATTTAAATCCGCTTAGTCTTAATGCAGCTGCAACAACAGCAACTGCGGTGGCAATAACAGACACAACAACACCAATAAATGAGTTGATTAAGAGTAATATTGTTATGACGAACAACAACAACAACAACAACAGTAGCAGCAGCAGCAGCGCCAGCAGCAACAAAAAACAACATAGAGCCAGCAGTAATAGCAGCAGCAGCGGCAGTTCTTCATATCAACATCATCATCAACAACAACAACAACAACAACAACATTATCACCATCAACAGCAACCGCAACAACAACAACAAAGCGTTAGCTTTGGTGCTGCTGCATTGCCACTGGAAGCAACAACAACAACAGCAGCATCGTCGTCGTCGTCGGTCGTCGCCATTATGAGCAAACAGAGCACATCGGAATTGTTGCGTCGCGAAGTGCGACCATTGGACATGAATGTACAATATTATCCATGCAAAACATGTGGCAGTAAATTTCCAAGTTATTATTTTGTGCATAAGCATCGTAAGCTTTGTCATGCCGATGAGGAAACAACAACAACAACAACAGTAACAGCAGCAGCAACAACATCAACATCAACAACAACGACTTCAACTACAACAACAGTCAAAGAGACGCGTGAAACGTTGGCAAAGTGTGGAACAACAACAACAACAACCACAGCAGCAGCAGCAGTAGTTGAAGACGACGACGACGATGACGTTGAAGAAGAAGCACAGCCAACAACCAAAGCAATTGAATTGCATACAAGCGCAATAACGGAAACAGAGGGAAGCAAGGAAGGCATTAAAACAACAGCAACTATATATAAATAGCTTAGAACATTTCTTAGGCACACAGCAAAAAAAACAACACTAATATAACACTAACATGTAAAAGTAGTAATTTTTTTTTTTCTTAAAGGTAAATAAAAAATATAATCTTATTAACAAAAAAAAAAAAAAAGCCGTCTTCCAATTATAAACACAAGCGGCATAGAAAATCGCCAATACATGCATGAGATGTTGATCATAATACAATTCTTGACTACAATAACAACAAAACCGAAAACCAAAGAAGAAGCAGAAGCAAAAGAAGCGCCGAGGAAACAATAAAGTGTAAAAGTATGCGTGTTTCATGGCTCTGGCATGCATGTTGGTGCGAGAGGAATGAAGGAAGAACAAAGAACGGCAGTGGCAATGGCATAAAGACGAAATTGAACTGACATGATTCGAGCACAGCAACAACAACAACAACATGGCAGTCAAGGTAAACTTTGTGCACCGTATAAAAACAACAAAACACAACAACAACAAACAACAGCAGCAACAACATAAGGCAATTTAATAATTAAATTAAATCACTTGCATACAAAAAAAATACTTTTAAAAATTTTTAATTTAATTGAGTTTAATTAACTCGCTTGGGAGATGACATGCTGTCGGACGAAAGACAGACAGACCGACATGAATGCTGGAAGACCAAACAAACACAACAATAAAGACAACCAACCAAACGACCGACCGACCGAGCGACCGACAAACCGACCAACTGTCGCAGCAGCAACAATAACAACAACAACAACGTTGACGGCTTAAGGACGAAATAACGCAACGCATTCAACATTAACTGCGCGTTTTCCCACCAACAACAAGAACAACACCATCAACCAACCAACCAACCAACCAACCACCCACTCAACCCCGCTCACGACTCACACAACTCAGCACAACTCTGCCCAAAACCAAAGCAAAGCATACCAAACTGAACCGAACCGAACCGCAGAGCAATCAAAATCAAGCGAAGCATTTTTCTGCCACTTTGTGACTCATGATTTTTTACTTTACTTTTAAGCCTTCTCGTTCTTTCTTCTTGTTTTGTAATATATATATATTTTTTTTTTTCATCTCTCACCCTCACTCAATATCTCTCTCTCTCTCTCTGATTTTCTCGCACTCTGTCAATCAACTACATACCATATATATATATATATGTATATATCCTTTTAACTCTTTATACAATGACTCGAGGCGATGCGAGTTTTTTAATAAATTATTTCTAGACGAAAATTTAAAAAAAAAATATGTAAATAAAATAAAATGAATGAAAAACTCAAGTAAATCAACTTTTATGCCTAAATCGGACATTTTCGACTATAAAAAAACGCTTCTTCTACGATTTCTAATATACAACTTTTTAGAGAAACTTTTCTAATAATTGATTGTTTTATTAAAACTATTCTGATGCCAATCACAAAAAATCACAAAGTTTTCAGCGTCACAATTAGTCACAAGTGTGATTTTGTGACTCATTATTTTCATCTCTCCTTTTTGGATTATTTTCAAATAATTACCTTTCCTTATATTTTAATACTACATGATTTGATTTTGTTTGCTATCGATATAAAGGACGACGAAATTATAAGGTATCTTGTAGTCGAAGCTAACTGAGATTGCTGCACTTGCTACAACGTCAGTCAACGTGCCACCAAAGCAACATGAGAGAGAGAGAGAGAAAGCGTGAACGCTGTCATTGATATAATAAATTAATTAATCAAGTCTTCTTTACTTGTCTGGCAGGCTAGCCAGGACACTAGCAATAAGCTACAAACAATGCAACAAATGCAATATGCCCCCAACTGGCGCAAGTGTGTAGCGCATAATAATAGTTAATTAACTTAATAACTTAAAATGAAGCCGACAAGTGTTGGCTCTGGGGGGCCAAAAATTTATTTCAATTATTAAAAAATAAATTACAAAAAATAATAATAAAAATCCAGAAAAGCAAAGGAAAAATCAAAAGATATAATACTTAATAGTAAAAAGTTAAAATACGTTAAAAGGCGCACTGACAACTCACTGATGAACTGACGCATTAATAATGATAATGATAATGATAATAATCATAATGATGATGATGATGCTAAGGACAAAATTGTAAAAAGCAAATTTTCGTTGCAAATGATTTGCAAACGAATAAAAGTTGCACCAATAATAATAATAATAATGTTGATGATGATGATTATGAATCAAGCCAAGCCAAACCAAACCACTCCACACCACCACGCCGCCACTCATCTATCCAGATTGCAACAGCAGGCAACAAGCCAATGTAGACCACGTCAAGCAAACACGGCAGAGGCCAGAGAGGAAGATGGAAGACGACAGAACGAACAGATGAACAAACGAACAGACGAACGGAAAGGACGAAGCATGAAGCAAAATCAGAGATATCGGATAAAAGTTGAAAACTACTGTCGCTGTCAATTGAATATTTTATAATATATTTGTACGTTTTACTGTTTTCTTTTTGTTTTTATATCCAACCATCACATGTACACGGTTATATGAAACGACATACATATATGTATGTACATACATGTTGTTTCATATATGTAAGCTACAAAATTAAATATTAAATCAACAAAATAAAAGTTGTTAACCAATAAAATAACCGTCTGTCCGAAATACATCATTAAGCCGAAACAAAAGGAATTAAAACTCAGTTCAGTATAGTCGGTTATAAAAAACCCTGCGCACATGGTCTGCCAAAAAATAAATTGTATATTTAACATTGCCCATTTAAATATTGTTAAAAACTTCATGAAGTTTCTTGGTCTTTGAGGGGCAACAATGCGGGCAGAGGTATTTGGTATCTTAAAGAGATAAAAATTTCAAGTCTCTAGTTCTTATTGATCTCGGGAACGATCATGCCCGTACACACTTTATGAGATCTTTCACTCCTCCTTCTATGCGTTACATACTTTTGCTCTCATACAATGGTTTAAATGTTACCCCAAATTTTAAGGGTAACTTAAAGGCTGGCAAATAAGAGAAAGCTTTCATTAAAAGCTTGAAAAAAGTTGCATTTATACTTGGACAGGAACCGGCAACATAGCTTACATATCGCTAAGAACATAACATAACGGTAAGAATACTCTGCGAGGACATGTACATAAAGTTAAAAGTTGAAAAAAGCTTGACAGTTTAAAAAGTCCATGGTAGGCACAAGGATACTTTCGATTGAAGCTTAAAAAGCTTTAGGGCAACAAGTTTAGATACAAATGCATATGTGTACTAAGTATGGTAAATGTAACGGAAAATTTGAACTTACCTTTGCCATCAATGGTTATAATATCCGGAGTTGTCGATACCGACAGTGATGAGACAATCGCTGCTGACGTAGCTTTTGGCGGCGTCGTCGTTGTTGCCGGCGTCATAAGCATCGATACCGGTGTACCACTCAGTGTTTGTATGGCAGCCATATTTGTATCATTAAGATGAACTTTATTATTATTACTACTGTTGTTGGCAGTATTGTTTGTGGAAAGTGGTGATGAACCTGGATCATTTGACGTCATGTCATAACGCTTCTTCTTCGGATCACTGTTAATACACAAAAAAAATAGAACAGTAACAATAAATTAGTGTGATTATCAAACTGTGTTACTACAATGTGCTACTCAAACTGTAAAGTATGCAAATTGTGTGCTTTTCAAACTGTATGCATGCTGTTTGATTGCTTTGATTGCTGTGATTGCTTTGATTTAAACGCACCTAACATCCGTGGTGACGTCATTGCCTGCGCCAATGCCTTCCACTTGTGCCGCTTTAAGCTTTTGGCCCAAATAGTTGCCAGCAGTCGTTGCAGTCGTAAGCGTGGCATTGACATTTTTCACCTCGGCATTTTTAGGCGCAACAAACGATGGCATACCAACAGTGGCACCACCGCCAGACACCGGATTGTTTGATGACGACTTGATTGCCGTAGCGATTTGATCGCCGGAAGCATCGCCATCATTGGACGCTGATTTAATATCCTCGCTTTTGCAGCAGTTTGTGTCAGTTGCATCAGCTGTGTTGCTGTTGTTGGCAGCAGCAGCAGCAGCAGCTGCGGCGATTGTCGCTGCATAGGCGCTTTTAACACCATTGGGGGTAGTGAAGGACGGATGCACATTATTTCCGGCCATTTGTGTGCCCGTATTATTTGTTAATGCTCTTGCTGTATTAGACGTCTTATTATTTGTTGCTGAATCTACAAAATTAAACGTTGTTTTAATTAATCATTCAATATTGTTGATAGCTTGTATTTGTGTACTCACTTGTTTGTAAATCGATTAATGCGTATTTCTTTGTATGATCCGCAAATGCTGTGCTGCCTAAGCCTGTCGTTGTTGGAAGCGCGGCCGCCGCCTTGCCCTTCTCAGCCATGTCGGTATTCGTTGCACTGGTGAGGTTCGTCGACGCCGTTATGCTGGTGGCTGTGGCGGTCGTTGACGATGACGCCGATGTCGTGGTTGTCGACGCTGATGCTGCTGACGACGCCGTGGCTGATGTGGCAACAGTTGCCGCTGACGCCGCCGTGGTCGCTGCTGGCTTAGTGGCATTGTTGTTGTCGTTGACTTTCGTCTGTGCCGCATTACCGTTGGCCGTGTCCGTTGTTACCGCCGCTGAAGGATTCTCTGCGTTGGCATTGACGCTAACTGATTTGTTCGATTTTGTATTTGCTGCTGTTGTTGCATCCGCTGGCACAGCACTGCCCACCGCCGACGCAGCCGTGACGCTGCCCGCGTTCTTTGCTGTTGCCGTAGCCGCTGCTGATGTCGCCGCTGTTGCGTTCAATGTTGACTTATCATTTGCCGTTGCTTCGTTTGTTACACGGCTGTTGTCGGCTGCTTTGTTGGCCGCTTTCTCGGCTGCCGTTGCTGCTGCTTTAGCCGCATCTGCTGCGGCACGCTCAACGGCACGCTCACGTTCAGCGGCACGTTCAGCACGTTCACGCTCACGTTCGGCGGCCGCAGAGCGTCCGCTCGATTTCTGTTGCTGTTCACGCTGCAGGCGCGTCGTCACGCCCGTGGTCAACGAGTCGATAATGCATTGCGTTGTCTGTTGTTGTGCCTTTTGGGGATTGCGCGAGGAACGCGTACGCTGACGTGACTTACGCAGCAGTTGCTTGTAGTTCTCCGTCTTTTTGCTGAGGTAGTAGTAGCGTACGCAATCCTGCGCCGACTTGCGATCCAAGCTTGCGGCTATGGCGCCAAAATTTTTCGGATGCTGTAGGAATTTCTCTTTGAAAATCTCCTTTTCACCCGTGGTCCAGACATTGAGCGATTGCCGTTCCTTATATACGGCGACCATGTCCTCAATGAGACCATTCTCGTTGTAATATGAGCAACGTCGTTGACGTGCATCGTACATTAGCGGGGGTATGACGGCATATGAACGCATCTTTTTATCCTCCATTGCCTGCTCTTGCAGGCCATCCATAATCTCTTCGAGATCAGCCTCAGACTTGATGCGCGAACCGACACGATTGAAACGCTCTTTGTCCTCACGTTGCTTACGCAATTCCGTAAAGACCTTTTCAAAGAACTCACGATTCTTGGCCTCACGCGTCTTACGCTTCATGCTCGATTCAGCCTTCTCCAACGTTTATGCCATTCGGCCGACAGTGTTGTATACGTATCCACCAAGCTTGTGTTGTGCTCCCAGCGCTCCTGCTTCACTTTGCGTATGTGCTTTAACAATGGCTCACGTATTAGTGTCTGATGGCGTTTGATCAGCTCCGTCAGACGGCTTACGTCGAGCGGCTGGTTGTAAAGCGGCAGAAAGTGGCGTTCGCCACAGGCTTTAAGTAGGGAATGTTGTGCAGCGGCTATTTTACGGTTTGCCTCATAGATCTTTTGGGCCAACGTCTGTGGACGCCATGCAAGTTCAACAACCTCGGCCGTCTCGTCCTGTGGCTGCTGTACGGCGGCCGCCTTTTGTTGCTTACACAATGCGGCAGCCTCGAGTAATGATTTCTCCTTTTTGCGTAGCGATTCCATGGCATTTTCAGCACTTTGGATGTCTGTGTCGACCTTTTGAATTTGTTGCAGCAACTCCTCTTTGGCTGTACGTCCGCGCTCCTCAGCATTGTCGTTTGGCAGTGTGGGAGAGATGGCCTCCACTTGTGGATGATAGGCTTCGGTCGCTGTCGATGACGTTGCTATCGCAATGCCACCGGTGGCAGCCGACGTAATCGCATTTGACGGCAGACTAACCGAGGATGCGTGCGATGTTGTCGATAGCGCGGACATGTTCACAGTGCCCACCGAGGCGACAACATTTGTGGGTGTTGCACGCTGGTTAGGCGGCGTCGCCGCAGGTGGCATTTGTGAAGACTGCGTCTCCACTTTAAGCTGTTGCATGGAAACCGGCGGCAGCACTGCTGTTGGAGGCATATGTGGCGGCAGTGAGTGTGTGTTTGGTGGCGGGCCATGATTACTTTGCTGTCTATTGTTTAGTTGCGAAGCTGTGGCAGGCGATGATTGGCGTTGCTGTTGATGCGCCATTTGCGTTTGTTGTTGTTGCTGTTGTTGTTGTTGTGGTGGCAGGGGATTTGTGTTGCTGACATTTGCGTCGCTCAGTCGCAGTTTTTTGTACGCTTGTTGTCCTCCAGGATCGGGTGGCGCTTGCTGTTGCTGCTGCTGATGCTGCTGTTGTTGTTGCTGCTGCTGCTGCTGCTGCTGTTGTTGTTGCTGTTGTTGCTGACGGTTCGCCGCGGCTACTACGTTTGTAAGATATTCGTTGGAATACTGAAGCGCTGCTGTCTGTGGATGCGTTGGCAACAATATTCGTTGCTGACCCACCATTATGCTGGCCGGGCCACCGCCAGTGGGTGGTCCGCTGTTGGCAGCAGCTGCACTGTTTGCACTGTGCAACTGAGGTGAGGCAACGACGGGACCTGGTGGTGGCGGTCCGCCGGCGTTGGGTGGCGGTGGCTGATGAGTCTGGTAGTGTTGCATCGCTTCCATGAGACTGCCAGGTTGTACTGGTGGCATGGCGCCGCCGACTTGTACGACGCTTGATGATCCGGGTGGTGCTTTACAACCGGAACTAGCGGCCACACGAGCAGCGCGATGATATTCAGCTGTTGTAGCCGATATCTGAGGTATTCGCGTGTAAGGATTATCTCGGTAAGTTGCACCAGGGCCAATATTATAAGGGCTCTGCTGGATATAACGATGCGGTGCTTCTCGTACGGCATTAACATCGGCAAATTTTGCGAATGTATTGGCAGCGGCTGCTGATCCTGGACCAGGACGGGGCGGTGAAAGGGGACTAGCTGCCGAACGGGATGTCTGATGTTGTTGCTGTGCAGCCTGCTGTTGCGCCTGTGCCTGGGCCACCTGCTGATGCTGTTGCTGATGCGGGTGTGGATGATGGTGGGGGTGCATTTGTTGTTGCTGTTGCGATGAATTCTGTGGCGGTACATGATGTTGCGGACCGTGTCCAATACTCTTGGCGTACTGTTGCTGCGTCTCGACCGCTCTGTACAATCAAAAGTGGAAAAATGTATTATTAGATTTATTTGTATAGAAATATTTATTAGCTAATTATTACAACTCAAATTGATCCTTAAACAATGGCTATGTCCTTCATAATTGCTTCATAAAAATTAATTATAACTCCCCTTTTTGAAAAATTGTCTCCATTCCAAGCCTGTTTCCCGAATTCTACGTTTATTTAATAATAATAACTTTACATTAATGCAAATTTTGTGAGAGCACAGAATCAGGTGTCTCTTAATTATTGTTTAACAGCGCTGTAAAATCAACTAGTGTATGCTTCGCTTAAAATACATGCTAGGCATCAGTGCACCTGCAAATCTTTAGTTTCGGCGCTAGCAGTGCATTGACTTGACTTGCCAACTCTGCGGGAGAGTAACAGAGCGCAACAGAGCTCTGTAAAATTAAAATCGGTTTAAGAAAAAAGAGCCTGTTCAAGCAAATCTGATAAGCAAAGTTACGCGGGACCTTATTTGCCAATAAAATGGCCTATATTGAGAAAGTTTACGAAATAGCTTATGTCCATTTTATAGTAAATTATTAGTTAGAAATAACCAAAAATTGGCAATATATTTTGTTGGATTTACTTGGACTAAGCTATTCACATCGCCTATGGGACTTAGCACCCAACACTTACGGCATAAACGATATATCATTAAAATAGACGTTGTCATTTTAAAAAGAAACATGCGTAAAACTGGCAAAAATTTTGGCTGTCGGCTGTGATATATTTTTATTTGCGCTTGAGTCTGAAAAATGGTCAAAACCAACCAAAAAATTGCCAATTTGGCAACACTGTACGTGAGCGTGCAAGTGAGATAGCGTTTGCTATCTGTGCTGCTCGGTTTCGCGAGAGTTGCATTGGCAGTAGTGTGATTCAGCATGGCTGATATACAATTTGTGTGCATGTTGTTTTGTCACATGTGAATTTTTCTCTCTCGTGTAGCAAAATGTTAAATATTTATATTAGTTTACAAATTTTATTGATTGTTGACGATTTATGGAGGCGTTAGCAAAAATGTGACAAATTTTTGTCTAAAATCATATGTTAACAATAATCAGTGTTGCCAAATCAGCCTTTCGCCTCGCTGAGTTTGGCTTATTTTGAGGCACCATTAACCAATTATTACAAAATTATTAGGAATGTTAGAAGTTTGTAAAAAAAAAAAACAAATAAAAAAATAATCCAATAAATGATCTTTTATTGAATATTGAAAAATTAACGACTGCGCCAAGTCATATTTTTAATAACAAGCGTGGGCAATACAACGTGGTCTTCGCATGCGGCATGAAATAGTTAAACTACATCATAATACATGTATTAAACGAACATGTATATCAAACATGTTTTAGTTGCGCCAATGTTTGTTCCACTGATTATGGGCTGAACCGAAACGAACCGAATTGAAACAGTAAGTTCGAACACGACAACTTATGGGAACAAGTGGAACGAACTATCAAACACATTTATCTGGTCTTGGCAAAAATTACATGATTTTAGCAACAAAACAAAAAAAAATATGAAGCTATTTAGGTTGATTAACTGTAACTACAATAAAATGATGCAACATTAGAACAAATAATGCTTTAATAGAATTTAAAATAACAAGAGCAATTTATTTAAATGCATAAGAGCATATCATACACACATACATGTGCATATATTATTTAACTAAAATGTTATATTCATGCATAGAGTTTTTTGACCCTTGACTTGCTACTATGACAAGTTAAGTAGATTTTATTTCACTTTAAAATGTAGCAACTTTGTACAAAATGTTGAGTTTACTAATTATTAATAATAGTTTCCTAAAATTTTGTTATTCATACAAACCGACCTATGGACGGTCTGACGCATGTGCCTACATTGACGCTTCTTCTATTGTAGAATGTTTGTGATGCTACTTAACATATACTTTCTTCTTTTGACTGTTTCAGACATTGGTACAAAATTAATGTAATGTATCCAAATTAATAAATAATGCCATTGCCAACACTTTGGGTTATTCAATATGCAAGTTTGGTGATTGTTAAATGCAAAACTGCATCGATTTGATATGATAACCTTTGTTTAATGTTCTTTGTTGCAGACATTAAATATAAAAGCTCATTTTATTATGCCATTATACGCAACTAATGTTTCTTAATGAAAATAGTACTACGTACAAACATACATATGTACATACATACATATAAATGTACATAGATACATATGTGCGTGTGTGATTCATGCTATGTCCTACATTAAATGTACGTGCAACATGTGTGTGTATGTGTCTGCCTATCTGTCAGTTCGTACATACATACATACATATGTCTGAGTGACAGTATTTGTTTGGCCAACTCAACATAAGCAAAACATACAAATACACCCACACATACGCATATTTTGTTTTTTACTGCTGCTATGTAATATACGTGAGTAGCTACATATATATACATATTTATATGAGCAAATAAAATACATATTTATGCATATGTATGTACTTGTATATATGCATGTAGAAACCGTTAGGTGCAAAAGCCAATTTACTATTTTCATGTGTTATAGGCTTCTTTTTCTTTGGCTACTTTTTTTTTTCTTTATTTTTGTTTGAACAGCATCCCACAGCCATCATTCAATGGACACACACACACACACACACACACATTCATAGTGTTATTGCCAACCCACCTTGAACATTTCCAGCAGCACAGCACAGCGCACGCTATGTTCTATTCTGTTCTGTTCTGTTTTGTTCGCTTCTGTGTCGCCGCCTTACACTCAACACAGCACAGCATAGCATAGCATAGCAATGGTGAACAGAGGAGAGTCGAGAAGAGCATAGCACATCTTTCTGTTTTTGTTATTCAATCTTTGGCTTCCCTGCATGCAGCAGACATACTCGCACGCCGGCTCTATTACTCATTTAATCCCACTCGCTTCAAT